>JAWWMK010006749.1:0-28293 GCA_035047105.1 Galeopsomyia nigrocyanea
GTGCGTGCCTCTAATATGAAAATTCGGACAAACGGTGCCGAATTATGGCAGTTTTTTTGTGGAATTGCTCATATATGAAAAAAAAATGTTATATCTTTTACTCAGTTTTATTACACGTTAAAATTACGTCATTTATATATTATCAATTCGTGATATGTAAATATTGCATTTACTTATGCAAAAAAAAAACGATATCTCACTGCTAGCTGATCTGAAGATTTATTTATCTATCATATCGCAGATACCTACTCAGCTTTGAAATTAATAAGAGTTTATGAAATCGAAATATTTATGGTTTAACGAATGCGCCATAAATAAATTTAATGGTACATTATTTCATACATTTATTTATTCTATCGAAAGAAATTATTCTAGTGATATAGAATTCAAGATAAAAATGTCAATACAATCTCTGCACGCAGTTACTTAACTTTTAATCTAAGTATCTTGTAGTAACGATTTATTTCGTTATTAAGTGTAACCTCACCGAAATTGATAAAAAAAATTATGACTTAATCACAACAAAAAAAAAACAGTTATCTCGATCTCCTATCTATGTATATATACTCAGTCATTACTGAATACAAATTTAAGTGATTATCCGGACAAGCTCATCTCGTCACTCGAAAAACATTACAACAAGAAACAAAAATCAATTATCCATCTTCACCACTGAAAAGAAAACTTCTTTAACCCCTCTCTCTCTCGATAATTAATCGAATGATTAATCGTCGAACATTAACGATGAGAATGCAAATGAATTGCCCTCTCTCGAGGCTAATAAGTATCCCATAATAAAAAATTTGCGTATAATGCAGCTGTGCGTACATACATCCAACACGCACTTCCTATAGAGACGCTCGCGAGGCATTAATGATCGTGCGACATTGAAAGTCTCGCATCGTCCTGTAGCACAAGGCATTGATCTCTTGCCGCCGCGCATGTAAGAAATATAATATGCGGAGCTTTCACCCGTGAACGTTAATGACCGATGCCAGTTTTCTCTCGTTGATCTTCTTCTTCTTCTTCTTCGGCTCGATAATCGGATTCTCACGCGCTTGAAATGTAATTATTTGCCGAGTTTGCAGTTTGTGTATATCGGTGATTGACATTTTTCGCGTGGGACGATGATTGCTGTATTTGGTATATTCGTTGCGCTTTATCGTGCGCTACGTGTCTTATCCGTGAAGATTAAGATGTTGCTTGTTAACGAGATAATTGAAGGGTTTTGGGGGTCTTGACTTGATCGAGTACACGGAAATATAAGGTGAGATCGATGGGTTTTTGGGTTTACTGTTATTCACTGTTTGATTTTTCTTGCAAGAAATCTAGTGAGAATAGCCAAGCTCCGTCCTACTAAGATATCTTCATGTTTACCAATGACTATAAAATTCGATCAGCGACATGTCACTGAATCATTCCCACTTGCAACGCGACCGTTCATACACCACTCGAGTTGTAAGTTGCATATACACAGGCGCCCGCGTAAAAAAAAAAATCGTATTTCAAAATATAGAAGCTCGGGCATAATCATCCATTCAACAAACCGCGCTTAATTAAGCTCATCAGTCACGTTCTCGTACAAACACAACCGTGTAAACGTTGACACGTAACACAAAACAGCTTTCCTCGCGGAAATCAAACAGCTTCAACTCTATATATATATATAACGTAGGAAGTCGTTTCCAAAATTGGCAAACGCCAACTATAATACTGACGCAATGTACACGCCGTTGCATTATACCACATGGGAAAGGCGTTATTTGTTTAACGCGCCTCGAAAAATCGCATAATAATAGAGCGGAAACGAGTCTCTGCTCGCTCGAGAGATGTATCAGACGCGCGCATTGTGTTCGTGATTATTGCGCGAGAGGGAGTCGCGTCGCGTGCGAGCCCATTGAAAGCCGCGATGATTTATGAGAGAAAGTTTGAAATTCGGAAAAAAAATATATATAAAGAATTTCGCGACGACGACGACTGTTGAGTCTGCAAGGTACTTTATAATTTGTCGGGAGAGGAATAATACATTTGTTGAGTGGCTGTTTGGGAATAATTTTTTTTTTAATGTGATTTCGTCATCGATTGCGAGTTTGTCGGAAGAGTATTTTTTTTATACTTACAAAATATCTCTTGCATACCGTGAAAGTCAGACAAGTTATCTCTGTTTCTGAAAAAGTGAACGTCCACTTTTCCTCTCATCTCGAATTTACGAGCGAATCGACGAACGTATTCAAGCCAAATAAAGCTTCGGCGCGATGTCGCAACATCTCTCTCTCTCTCTTTTTGACGATGGAAAACGTAAAATTCGATGTTATCAGAAAAAGAAAATGCGCGTAAACCGTAATTCATTCACGCGGACATCGCGACATTGGAATCGGAAAAAGGGGGAGACGAATCTGCGCGTCATATCGCGCTCGTAAAAACGTCCGAGTGCTAGAAAGTAACGGCGTTCTCTCTATGTGTGTACTTGTATGAATGATGGTGATAATAATAATCATAAATTCGGAGAAAGGAACTGCATTTGCCAGACACGATGCTGCTGCAGTTGCTATTCTTTTTTACTACACTTACTATCTAGATGAATGTTGTTTGACCTTTCATTTTTGCTGTGCAAGCGCTGAGAGATATAATTGATCGATTATGTAGTGAATGCTGTGTTTTTTTTCTGCTTCAATTGATTAGTCTGTTGTTAATTGTATGGAATTATCTTGTCTGACTGTTTAATAGGCTTTTAGAGTGATTTTGAAACAATCGCGAATCATTTGAAACAGTAGAACAATAAATCGAAAAATATTTCTGAATATTTACAATTGTTATATAGATTACGATAAGAAAGTTATAATAAATTTATTCGTGCTTCAAAAATAAATTATGCGTATTAGATGGACACAAAAATTAATATAAAGTGAATAGTTTGCAATTAATTGCGAGATAAGATAAGGAGGAAAAACCTTCACACATTTATCAGAGCGATAATTTTAATGAGATTTATAATTCTGTTGATGTGAAGAAAGGGTTTTTCGAAATTCGAAGGAATTACCTCGAAAATAATGCTTTTTAATCATCGGTTACAATATTTTTTTTTAATAATGTATTTTTCAACATCCATTCTTATGGAATTATGCATAAAAAAATTATCTTCAAGATAATCGAATAGAAAAAAAATTATTAGTAATTAAATTGAATAATCAGCCAGTTACCTGTTCCAATCGAACGTGAAATATTTGCAATAATTTGCATCAGTCGACGATTTAAAAAAAATCTCGTCTAGAGATAAATGAATCGTCAGTTAAATGGTCGGTTTGACATTGCTTCATTTGCAATGTCTTTTCGACCTTTCAACTCAAATGCAACACGCGATACATTATTTAAGTAGTATAATCACTCAATTGACGTAACATTGTTAATTTCCACAACTAACTGCAGTTCGTTTTGCTTGCGAAAGTATAGAGATAAGGGAGTTACCGTTTTCTCATGACAATTAATCATCCAATTTACCAAAAAATTTCTCTTTGATCCACACAAGATCGGACACATGTTCGTGCGGCAATTTCTCCAGTCGCTACAAATCGGGAAGCAGACAGTTGTCCAAAAACGGTGCTTGTCTCGGCTTGGCTTTTCCTCATTTTCTCCGCTGCTCGCGCGCGCGCGCTCGCACTGAATGACTATTTTTTTGCGGGCAACTCGTTCGCGATTTCTTTTAACGGGACTTTCAGCTTCACCGCCATCTGATCGATGCGATCACGTTGTTTTCGAAAGGGATTCTTCCGCGACTCCAAGACATTTTTTTTTCCTCTGTCTCTCTCTTTCTCTCTCTCTCTCTCTATCTCTCTTGGGAAGCCAATTTGTTTGTTTACATTTCATCGAATTTCAATGACGTGTATTTATTGTTTTTTTTAAGATTTTGAATAATTACAGTACTTTTAGTCTCTCCAAAGTTTATCTTTGAACATATATTTTTGACACATTCCTTTGCGTAGTTGATTTATGTAATTTAACATTCGTGAGTCTCAACGAAAAAGTCTTTTCCTATCACGAACGGAAAATTTTCGCGTTTGATGCATAGCATCAGACTTGATGCTAAGCTTCCGCTAAGCTTTTTTGCAAGTATTTTTTTGCGATACTTATATTATAAAAAGGACTGTAATAAACGTTGTGACATTAGTACGATCAACAATTATTGACGACTGCTGCGTATTCAAAGAAATATCCATATTCAAAATGAAACTTATTTTCTTCTGTTTGGCAGTGACCTGCATCGTTGGCATTAATTGTTTCAGTCTTGGCGTAAGTATAATAAGTATTTATTTTAATACTTTATTTCCTTTTAATTAATAAAATAATTGTTGATAACAAAGACATAGGTAGTATAGAAATATACAGATAGTATAGAAATAGCTATCGATGTTTTAAACGTTTTAGCTCGATGATCATCATGGAGGTCGTGGAGCAGTTCACGAGACAGCTTCCGATATGGCTTGTGCTTCAGCGCAATTTTTGCAACAAGCTGGATGGGTATGATATAATCATTATTATAAACTAACTCGAAATTTTTTGAACCTCAAAGGCTTATCGAATTGATTGTCTATTGAATGCGCTGTTGCAGTTGAACAGCGATGGTACACAGTCCAGACGGTTATATGAATCAGAATCGGCTAAGGAATGCCGAGATCTAAGTATGATGAGTCACAACATTCATTTCTAGGGTATTTTTAGTTTTGCTATTTATTTAGAATTTTTTTTTTTCAGTTGGAGAGAATACTTGTGACACATCAGACAAAATATTGTCTTGTCTTCGCCACAGAGGCCTCGCAACTGCCATTAATGTCCTCACTTTTCCAGTCAAAACTTCCGGATTTCCTGGAGGGATATAAGTCATCGTCATTTTTGGATTATTGGCATTTTGGCATAAACAAATTTGGAAGGCGAAATTGGTTTCAATTCAAAATAATTGTATTGAGTAACGAATAAAAGATGTCAATTATAATTTGTTGTGGATCATAAATCACCTATAAATAGGCATTTCCTATATCCTATATGAGCAAATCTAAAAAAAATGCCACAATTCGAGAAAGTTGGGGCGAATTTTCAAAAGGCGTGAACGCTCTTGGGGATGCGATTTTCTCAATCTATATTACATACAGAACCTAAAAAATTAGGTGCCCATTTCCGAACCGGCGTGTGACAAACTTTTCCACGCATAGAAGCTCTAAAAATAATTAAAAAAAACAACGCAATTTTCCATAGTTTTTTGGAATTTCATAGAAAACGGGAAATGATAGTGTTAATCTGACTTCAGAATCGAAATCTATGACTCAAAATACATCGAAAACGATGTTTTATTTTTTTACTCGCAATTCCTGTCCTTGTAGAGCTTTTTAAAATATAAGATCGCATAAAAACTCAAAACTATACAATTTTGACACGTTTCATGAAATTTTCGTCTTTTCAGAGCTCTACAGGAGTCGAAACTGAAAGTAGAAAAAAAATAAAATATGGTTTTTGATGTATTTTGAGCCGTAGAATTTGGTCCTGAAGTCAGATTAACACTAAAATTTTTCGTTTCTTATGAAATTCGAAAAAACCATAAAAAAAACAACAAAACCGCAGGTTTTCGTTTTCATCGATGTCAGAGTTTGCACGTGATTTTGACACTGTCACACAAAAAAAATGGGGTGTCACATTTAAGGAGGAGATGGGCAAGAGCATTACGAATCTTTTGATACCTCGTAGGATAGCGTGCACCTAAAATTGAGAGACTGCATCCAGTTTGAATATTTGAAAATTCTTTCTCGAATTACGGCAGTTTTTTTGTAGATTATTTGCTCATATACTTATGGAAAGCAGAAAATGGAAATCGTTCTATTTCACTAGCATTTCTATTAAATAATATAATGCCAATGACAAATAAAATTAAAAATAAATTTAATACTTCAACTCCATTTCTCGTATTTGTAATTCGTGATATATTTAGCAATACATAAAATCGTTGAAAATTCTGAACCCGATCCATGCGTACAAATCGTGCAATATTTTTTTCTTGATTTACAGCATTTAACTTGCGTGATGCAACATATCTATCATGCCTAATAATAAATGATCTTCGAATTCATAATCAACTAAAAATAAGTAAAGATAGCGGCTTCTCTGCAATTGCTTGTGCCCCACATTCGGTATAAATAGGGTAGATGCAAGCTCTTCAAAATTAGTATGATCAGAGACTTTCGACGATTATCAAGATCAGACTTCTGCGAAACATCCATTCAAAATGAGATTTCTTCTCGTCGTTTTGGTAGCTATCTGCATCGTTGTCGTTAATTCTTTGCCTTTAGTAAGTGAATGTATTAATTTTAATAATTTATTTATTTGAAATATAATTTTTATGTATGAAAATAACCATCAATGCTTGAAATGTTTCAGCTCGATCGTCAGAAAAGAGATTCCCGTGGCTTGCCTCCTCACTCGCCAGACACCGGCTCCGAGGCGGGCTCGTCTGCTAAACCAACGATGGCATCCGATAAATTGCCTCCTCACTAAATCAATTCAACCATCGTCAATAATTTGATCATAAAATTTGTAAACTATAGCAATGATGTATGAATAATAAATCCAAATACATTGTATTGATCAATAAATGAGAGCCATATTAGTATGAAATACAAAGCATGTCTATCGCATTCACTATTTGTTAACTGCATGACAACTTTTTATCATTTAGTTTCCTTGAAGAAGAAGCTTTGTTTTGGTGAAAAGTTTTGTCTCCGAGTTGGAGTGCAAAAATTGAGGCATGTATTGGTGAGCTTTAGAAAGCAAAATCAAAATTATAATATGAAACAAGTTGGCTTCAACATGGAAAATTTGTAGTATCATAAATTGATTATACCATTAATCTTCGAAATTTCTATCAAACTTTAAGTATTCAGTTTCAGCTCACTGTGTATTATTAACTTCCTTACAAAATGTAAAAAATGTATGAACTTTCAAGTCCTTGTCAATAGCTTATCTATTGGAAATATTATTAATGATTATCGCATCGCCAGCTGCAATTGTAAAAAATGCAGCTTATCAAAATCACATGATTCAACATGCAGAGTATTAGTTACGTCACGATTTTTCTATTGAATATAATTTAATGTTTAAATAATGCCGTTAATCTTTGACACCTACGATAAAAACAAATTCTTAGTGTTTTTCTTTCTCTCGGTCATCCAGCCAAAGTACTGTAATGATGTAATGGTCAACGAGGATAATACGTGGTAAACAAAAACTAACTCCATGTCGTAGCGTAAAAGCTCGACAGTTTGCATAAATTTAATATCCCGCTAAAAACAACTTGATTAAAAATTGATTGCATGATTGCAGAGTTTGATCGAAAGAATACTGATAGTAAGTATAAATAGGGCTGCAGAGTAGCTTTCAACTCATTCCAGTATAATAGAAGTAAACAATACTTACTGAATAGTTATTTAATCTTATAGTAATTTCTATCCAATATGAAGCTCTTACTCAGTCTTTGTGTAGTAATATGTGCTGCTAGTTTTTGCGTAAGTACACAAAATATATGTTGATTAGGTTCAATGGTTGAGAACTTCAAGGAAACATGATAAAAATATATTATTGAAGTATACATACGTCGAAAAGCTTTGAAACGCTAATTTTTTACTTCTGCTTCTAAATCTGATGAACAGAGTGCAGCAAATCCAGATGATATGGAGGCTTGTTCCCGTGAAGCTAACGTAGATCTTAGTAAGAAATATTCGTAATAAATATCGTCCCATACACTTATATTTTCAATTATTCATATTTCTAACAGATGTTGTATGAAATATCATTTGGTTTTACACTAATTTATACTCTCTTTTATAGAAGCGATGAAAGACGTGAAAGTAACTGACAAATACTCTCTGCCAGAAGATGTAAAAAATTTTGCTGCATGCGTTTACAAGAAAGATGGAATCGTGAGTAATTTTTTCGTATTAAATAAAAATGTATGTATATTGGAGCATTGTTATTAATATTAAGCATTAAAACATTTATTAGATGAATCAAGATGGGTCGTTGAATTCGAATTTCGCTAAAGGACCAATAGGTGAATTCTGCAAAATATCTAACGGTAAAAACAGCAATCTTATAATTTAAATTAATGTATAAAAAAATATCTATTTATCAAATTCACACTTTTTAATGTTTTAAAGCTGGAAAGGACTTAGCTGAAAACGTTGCAAAGTTGATGAAATGTTTCGACAAAGAAAGGTTAGATTTTGCTGCCAGGAACTGAAAATAATGAACTTGTTAATTGATTTGTTTTGCCTGTATATTTCTGTGGCAATAAATAACAATTTGTATAATTAAAATTTGAGTTGAAATCTTATTTTCTGTTATAAATTTTACATCAGTATAACGCTAACTCTTCATATTACAAACGTAATCTCAAAGATGCTTTGATTTACCGTGATCAATAAAATTATGTGTAATTAATAAAAGCAGCTGAATATAACTATAAATAACCCTCCATAGTAGATCAGATTTTTCTTAAATACACATAACATTTTCTTCTTTCATTTCCAAAAATCAGAAATAAATAGATGAAACTTTGTATTCACATGACCGTCTCGTAAAGTTTAATAAATAGAAAAAAAAATTTAAGCAATATTCAACCTAATAATCAAAATTAATTACTTATTTAGTCTATGTTTCTGGGAATATTAGGGAGATATCAGTTTTTGATGCCATATTGGAATGTAAACTGAATAAAACAAAAAATTCATTTTTTTTTCTCTGACTTCGCAAAACCGCGTAATTTTCCATATTGCATATCAAAGTCAGTAACATTAATTGAAAATATCATCTGTTGCAATGATCGGATAATCTTATTAATAAAAGTAACCTACAGCAAAAATGTAATCATTTTCAAACCCTTTCATAGCTTCGCATTTCACTTTCTCTCGAAGCCATTCGTTCAGAATCAGGTTTATTTTCTTACACACCATCTCCAATGAAATTTTTATATATCGCAAACAAGAGAAAGAGAGAGATAGAAACTCATGTCTCAGCGAACGATCTTTCTCTCGCGGTGTGTTGCGCGTTGAGAATTGTTGTATTAGAACACCCTTTGTTATTGCGCTAAAAGTCTTATGTAAGTGCGCTTGCACTTGTAGGGAGAGACAAACGTGTGATGCTTTTGTCGTAGATTTTTTTTTTGTTTTTTGGCGTCGTTCCATGCCACGGTGGGCGATGCATTGTTGTATATCGAATGTGTACTAAACATTTGCTGCACAGATAATGGTGGAAATTAGGTAACAAAGCTGCATTGAATAATTGTGATGTAAGAATATTATGTAGTGTGAAAGTAAATATTTTCATGAAATTATCTCAAAGTCATCAGCAGACTATTTCATTTTTTTTTACAAAGGATATTGGTAGAAAATAATAACTACGCAGTCGTTAGGAAGAGCAGATAATAAATCTATACGGTGCAAATATTATTCGCATTATTCAATATCTCAACGCAATAGTGAATTTAGTATAAAAAGAATCAATTAGGCTCTTCTTGATCTAGCGATTATAGCGATTCTTTCGAAAATTACGAAAGTTTTTGTTTTTTCAAAGTTTATATTATTTTTAAGACACATTCCTTTACGTAGTCGATTCATATCATCTAACATCCGAGAGTTTCCTAAGTTTCCCCAACGTAAAAGTAATTTCCTATCACAACTTGTACATTTCGTGCAAATTTTTTACGTTTAATGCATAGCATCAGATCGGACTTGTTGCTAATTAGCTTTCGCTAAGCTTTTTTACAAATCCGATATGAAAAAAGACTGTGATATAAACGTAACTGTTTTATGTTGATTATGTGCGTTAGATGGCGTTAGCTTAACGTGTAAGTCTAGATCTTGCAAGCCAACGCGGGGCGAGCGTCGAGCCCAGAATGTTTATCTCGGGTACGGTGTGACACTCTGCATTGTAAATTCTCAATCTCTAAATTGATTATTAAAGTAAGAGTAGTTCATATTAACTGTGTTGAACTTATTTATATTTCTAATAATAAATGATTTCCGAATTCAAATCAACTAGAAATAGTGTAAGATCTAGCGGTTACAGCGATTCTTTCGAAAATTACGGTCATGCAGTCGTCAAGGAAAGCAGATAATCTAAATTTCGAGTATTATTAACATTTAAAGTCTTGAGTCTAATATAGCGAACTAGGTATAAAAGGAATCAATCAGCTCCTTTTAAATCTAGTTGATGATAGCGATTTCGTCGCAAAAGCCGTATCCTTAGTGTCATGCCAACTTTCAACATGCAGATTCTATTCATTATTTTTGCAGTGGTCTGCTTTACTAATGTTTATTCGGTAAGATTTGATTATCAATTAGAAAAATTATTCTACTGCATTATTCCATAAGGTTGCTTTGGTAGCTCCATTTTCGTATCATATGAAATGAATATGTTATGAATCAACAAAGTCTATACATAATTGACATTAGTGAACAAATGTTTCAGGGTGAAGCTCCTGATCCTCGAATCGTTCAAGTAGAAGAATGTGCTCGTAAATACAACATCGATGTGAGTAAGTAAATAAATATTTTGCAATCTTATAATATGACATGATTTTTTAATAAAATTAATCGTATATTTAAGAATTCATTTTATATTCCCAGAGTTGTTTGATGAATTGCATACCAACCCGAATTTTGTTCCACCACGAGAAATGTATTGTTCTGCAGCATGTATATTGAAAAAACGTGATTTGGTCAGAAATATTTTTCGCTCCTCAATATACTTATGTATCTCAAAAATTAAATTGAATAACAGTAAATAACGATGTTTTTAGATGGATGCAAATGGAAAATATACAAAATTGTTTGAAGAATCGGAACTGGCCAAAGAGTGTACACCTGAATGTAAGAATGTATATAGTAATTTACAAATTTGCACATGATTAACATACACCGTTTCGCAATGAAACATGTTCCCAATTGTTTTCAGATGGAAAAGACGAATGCGAGACAGCTGGCAAATTAATGATCTGCCTTCGTCGAAATGACTTTGTAGAAAAAGTTACAGTTAATGTACAATAATTGTAATTCATATCATTGTAATGAAATAGTATAGTGTAAACATTTAATAAATGAGATTGTAGAGGAAAATGCAATTATCGTTATATGCATTTTTAGTTTTATTGATTTTTTTTCCTTCAATGACAAAAGAAAAATTAATAATAATATGCTTAAGGTACAGTGATTACAAATATTTTTTACTAGTACGAAAAAAATTTGACAAAAACCCATATACTCATTTTTTTATAGGTTTTATACGTATTGCTATTTATGAAAGTGTGTTTTATATATCATATATGAAATTACTACCACTTTCGTACAACATCACTAGAAAGAATTTTTTAAGGCGCATTGCATCACTTCAAATTCAAATTGAACTAAACATTATTGTTCTTACTATATATTTTACCCTAGCGTTTTTTTCTTATGCTAATTTATAGGATAAAAATTGATGTTATGTGTCAAAACTCGCATCTTATGAGATCCGGTAATATATATAATACGCGTATTGATTTTGGGTGTATCATTAATAAATAATTTTTGTCCGATGATATTTATTAAGTACTTAAAATAATATCATAAACTAAAAAATATATAAATTAACATATGCAATAATCATTAACAAACAATATTCAAGATTCAAGCGTCAAAAACGTGTATTAAGTTTAGAATTTAAAATATCACAGCGTCCTTGCTAACATACTGAAGAGAATCTAGAAGACACCAATTCGGTTTATTCAACGTAATAGAGATGACACTGTATTGACCTGTAGTATAAAAGGAGGTTCTAAGAAGTATTCAAGCTTGGTGCATTCAGCCGTTGCAAACTGCTCGCAGTGCACGTATTTTTCTAATTCAAAAAATAAAATTGATAATATGAAATTCTTAATTCTGTGTCTATTAGTTGGTATCATTAGTGTTTCATCTGTGAGTTTTTAAGTACTACAAATATCGCTTGAACATTTTCAGTTATCTTTTATATTTTATATAAACCCTCAAATATCGCAACCAACAATTGATAAGCGCTTCAATATTTTATGCATAAGTGAAAAATAAAGTGAAATATTTTTTGTAGCGTAGCGCTCAAGATGATTCTAAACCTGAAGGGGAAGTAAAAAGGCGGCCGACAGAAGTGGAAGAATGTGCTCAACAACAAGGACTTAAAAATATACGTAAGAAATACTCGAATACGTCTGATAACTACGCAGAGCAATAAAAATTGAAGATGCGAAGTTATTTCAATAACATGTTTTAATTAATAAAATGAAACATTTTTTATGAATGATTTTAAATTGGATTAAACGCTAATTTAATTATAGATGATGTTGAAGAGACTATAAAAAATAAAGATTACAACAATTTGACTCGAGAAATGCGTTGTTTTACGGCATGTGTGTTCAAAAAGCAAGGTCTGGTAAGTACATAACGATAATTATTTGAATTACATTCGTTGAAATAAAAAAAGTTTACTGATTTAACTTAAAAATTTAATCATCATCAGATAGGCCCTGATGGAGCAGCACACAAAAATTTTCAACGGCCGGAAATAGCGAAGCATTGTCAAGACTTAAGTATGGATCATACTAAACTAATCTAAGCCGAATTTTTTCAAATGTCGAAATTACATTGCTTATTTTTTATTTTTTAGATGGACAAGACGAATGTGAAATTGCTTATAAAATTGTAGTGTGTATGAATCGACCAGAGTTTTTTGACGACTGATAGAGGGAAAAAAAATTTGGCTACAAGTATACCTTGAACACTTGATTACAATCTTATATTGGATCAAATCAACTTCAATATTAAAAGATTGATCAAATATTTCAAAGCTTTTATTCTGTATTTTAAATTATGATAGAATAATTAATTTATTAAAATTAACCATAACGCGCCCATTTCATGACTTCATAAATGATATTTCCCATCAAAAATGCAAACTCAATAGAAAGTGTTATTTAGAATAGATCAATTAAATATTTCGTTTCAAAGTACTAATATAGTTGAATTATTTTCCTTATTACAAATTTTATTGTAAACGTTTCAACTTTCAACAAATCAACATTCTTATCGAGCAATCAACATGAGAAAAATAGAAAATATATTATTGTTGAAATTACCAGGAAGGACAGGTTGACAGGTCAAAAAATTATCTAATCTACGGTCAAGATCAAAAGAGCTACAACACATTTGCTCGTATAAAAGGGAGCGCTAAACGTACTTGAAAACGAACATTCAAAGTGAGTAAGTTGCGGAGATTTTAGAAGTTAGTAGTGTGAATACAACATGCATGTTTTACTTGCCATTTTGATATCAATGTGCGTCGTTGCAGTGTATTCTGTGAGTATTCACAATGTACAACACATTCGTTACATCTTTGTTATGGTCTACATGTACAAAAATAATCCATGAGATTGCACAAACAAAATATATTTATAAAATTGCGTTTTTTTTATAATATAAAAATGTTGAACGATTAATGCTTTCTCATTTGATTATTACAAATTTATACGACATAATTAAACAAAATTTTTAATTTCAATCTCTGTATTATCGAATGGTCAGAGTAATAATGATCTACCTAAAATTGGCAAAGTAAAGGAAAAGTCCAAACAACTAAATGAGGTGTGTGCTCAAGAAAATGGATTCAATTTAAGTGAGTTATGACTTAGCGATAATGTTCATTAACGAATAAAAATGTATATTTTTTATTTGCTATTTCAGAAGCAATGTACCACGAAATAGCGACGCATAAACATTTTGTTCCAACTCAACCAATACGTTGTTTTGTCTTTTGTATGTACAAGAGAATTGGACTCGTAAGTGAGAACAGTGATATTTTATAGATTATAGCGTCGAAATATATTCATTATATAATTGTATTTGAATTTTCAAACATTGAAGATGAATGAGGATACGTCATTGACTCAGAAATTTTACGACACCGAGGGTGCACATAAATGCACGCACATAAGTAAATTCATTATTGACTCAGTTGGTAATTCCGATTTTTTTTTTATTAACAAAGATACATGATGTTTTTTTATATTGTAGGTGGCAACGACGAATGCGATACAGCTTACAAAATAATGGAATGCGTTACCAAGCATGAAATATGGTTTAAAGTGGACTATTAATCATGAAGTTTGATTTATTTTTATAATATTACAATTCTTAGTGGTAAAATTATTCTGATATAATGTAACATAAGTTTTTTACGTACTTGCGCAATATTAAGTATTATTAATTATATCAACAGTGTATTTGTTATAATAAATAAGTACTATATAAAAAGGAAAATTAAAAAACGAAATATTCGCGTAATATGAAAAAAAAAATGAAAATTTTTTTACTGTGATACAGTGTAATGTAATGAGAATCTCAAAATATTATGTCCACTCGAGAAACCTATCATGTGCCAAATATTTGTCAACATGTATTGTTTAGACCCAATAATAATGTGTATGTAAGTCAAAAATTAAACTGATATTTACATTAATTAATTTATTAACGCTCATCCAAAAAGATATAATTAATGACAAAGACGATTTCAAAACAATTATCGTAAAATTATTATTACATAATCAGTATTCTGCAAATAAATATAATAAAATTACACAAATATGATTAGTAATGACAAATAACAAGAACCATTCATTTCCGATAGTTAAATTTAAATATTTTTCACATTTAAAAATAGAATATCAGATAAAAAATAATGCGTTGATGAAAAAAATGCCGACATTGAAACGACTGACAACGACATGTCGTATATGCTCAAGAAATTATCTAATTCATGCTCAAGAGCAGAACTTGCACAAATTGATCGCATAAAAGGTATAACACTAACCGTTCTAGGAAACTCACGTTCAGACCGGAGCTGTCATAAGCGTGGACCTTGATAGTGTGAATTCAGTATGAAAGTTTTGATTATATTCTGCGCGATATTCTACTTCGTAGGTGTTTATTCAGTGAGTATTCTTGTCATTAAAATTGCTATAGTTATTTTTCAATTGCCCTGTGTTCATATGATCTTTCAACATGAAGTAGTTGGCTACGGTCATCAATCTTAATTATTCATGGACAAAAGCGCTCAAATAATGGAGCCTTCAAATTCTATTTACCAAAGCTTTCCTCAAGAGCAAAAGTTGCACGTGCGGCTGATTTTGCGTTTTATAAAGAAATTAATAAATTGAGTTTGCGAGCAATAATTCTGATACATTTTCAGGACGACGCTCATGAGCATCATAAAGATGATGTAGCAAAAGAAACAATCGACGGAAATAATACTGAATGTGCTAGTGAACATGAGATTGATCTAAGTAAGTAATGGAGCGTTAAAGTCTACAAAAATGTATTTTTAACTTTATAAACAGATTTGTAATTGTATTTTAGAAGTGATGTTTAATGAAATGAAAACAGATAAAAATTTCGTTCCAACTCGACCGATGCAGTGCTTCGCCGCCTGCCTGCTGAAGAAAAATGGATTTGTAAATATAATTTAATGTTTAAATAATTATAATTTCAATAACAAACTAAACACATTTATGTAATATTGTTAGATGAATCCTAATGGATCACTGACCAGAAAATACAACGACTCAGCAGGTGCTCAACAGTGCAAAAATTTGAGTAAGCACAGCTTTATTGTAATATTGTAAAATATATTTGAATAATTTGTCTAATATGATGAATATTTTTAAGCTGGACGGGACGAGTGTGATGCCGCTTACAAAATTATGGATTGTCTCAACAAACATGAATTTTTATCTACCGGTGAAAACTAATTTAACGTTAGGAACATTAATAATTATTAGATATATATGTATATATCCCCAGTTATTTGGTAAAGCTTCAGACAAAAATACAATTGTTTGTATCTCTATTAATATGTGTAAAGAGTGTAATTTTTTAATTAAACAAATCTAATATTAAACTGCATTTTTTTCAGTTTTAGTATAAGAAAATTGATAATTATCCTATAAACTCATAAATGTACATTCGAAAATTTTGCCGCCGTTGACCATCATAAAACGCGATGCGTGACATCGCGAGTCCCCCACCCGAGATATCCAACCA
Source organism: Galeopsomyia nigrocyanea (assembly GCA_035047105.1). Lineage (NCBI taxonomy): Eukaryota > Metazoa > Arthropoda > Insecta > Hymenoptera > Eulophidae > Galeopsomyia > Galeopsomyia nigrocyanea. The sequence continues at coordinate 16,140 of JAWWMK010006749.1, forward strand.
ATGGGAACAATCGAACGCGAGGCTCGCCAGTTGAATTTGAAAAAGAAACGGAGCGAGAACCGCCGGCTGAGCCGAGCGACCGTTACACACAACAGTGTTGAAGAAGCGAAGGGGAGCAAAGGGGAGCGACCGCGAACTCACTGCACAGTCAATGTGATGCTCCTGTAGTGAAATACTTAATTAAATTTTTTTTCGATAAAAGTGGAGGTCGACGTGAGAACAATAGTGTTGCACGATTGCCGTGCCAATTGCCATTGGAAAAATGGCTTGTCTCAGAAAGTTCGAGGTTAGTTCAACGTTTATTTACCTTGATGCGCTTTGTTGTCATTGCCTTTCCCGCGTCTACTCTGTTTTTTTTTGCATCGAAAAAGCCATTCAACTTTGAAAAGACAATGCGGTTCATTCTGTTATTGCCCATCGCTTACTCTTTCTACTGACGAACAACAGTTGTTTTTAGTGCGGATAAAAAAAGTCGTAATGCCAGCAAATTTTATCACTTTTCATGCGTCACCTCTAAATGTTCGTTACTTATTTCGCTATTTTCAGTGTGTCATTTTCATTGTTCTTTTTTTCTACATTTTCAGAAGGGCTTCAATTCAGAGCAATTGATATTTATCTATATAGTTTTCCTAGCACAGTAGTTACATTTGATGTCTTGAACATTGATATTATTTATTTAGCCAATGTTCTGTCAAATTTGTGACATCTGTATCATTGTTATAATTTTATAAACATAATGTACCGTAATATTCTATGGATTGTATAAATATTCATTCGCTATCTTTGATAAATAAACTAGACAAACCGGATTCTTGAAAAAATTGAAATGGAGATGCAAATGGAAAATAAGAAGAAAGAGCTGAAAGAAGTGCGTGAACAGAAGAAGAAATTACTTGAACTCCAAGATAAAACAGAATCAAACTACAGGATGACGTCTAATTTAGAAACACAGTTGGAGGATACCACTAAGAGATTAGATGTAGCCAATAGAGAAAGAGACAAATTTGAAAGAGAACTTGTTAGTACAAAATCTGAATTAGCTGGAGTTAAACGTACTCTTGGTAAGCTATGGTCCAACAAAATTTCTTATTAGATGACTATAAAACTAATGCCAATATTCTCTGCAGATTTGGAGCGGCAAGAAAGGAGAGAATTAGAAACCAAAGCTTTGAACCTGATCAAAAGTGCAAAAAAGAAATGGGAGAATACAGAAAAAGATAAAATTAATCAATTGAATAAACACATTGAAAGCCAAACTATAAGGATCACAGAACTATGTACAAGCAACAACGAGATGAGCTCCAGGTTGCAGAGGATGGAGACCGAACTTGAAACTGCAAATGCTGAACTTCATAAATTAAGAGTGTTTGAAGTATGTATTTCGTCATTTGATTTTTTAACATGTGAAACAATTGGAAGAATTGTAATTAATATCATTTATTTCTCACAGGTACAATATAAAGAATCACTTAACAAAATGCGCGAAATAAATAGACAAAGTGCTGTTGGTGTAGAAAACAAACTAGAGCAAATATCAACAAGAGCTCACAACCAAATAGCTGAGCTCAGAACAAAATTAGAATTAGAAACAGCAAAGAACATAGACTTAGAAACCAAATTAAGAAACGAACAGGACTCCAGTCTCTGTCGACAGTCCAGACTGAATGTAGCATTAGAATTAGCTCAGAATGAATTGAAGGACTGCCACGAACAGTTGAGAAGCTTAAAAGCCACTATTCCTGCAAGAGATGCCGAAATTGAAACTCTCAAGCATCAGCTGCAGGAGAAATCCAAGCAGTTGGAAAGTGCCAGTAATATGGAACAACTGGTTGTGACTTTGCAGGAACAAGTCGATAAGCTGAGAATGGAAAATGATCAATTGAAACACCATCTAGAGGTATAGATTTATACTATCATGTAAATAGTGATTGAATACATTTTTAATGTAACTATGAAAAATTTATTTTAGTCCACAAAATCCGATTTACATGAGACTATGATCAATTTGGAAGTGAACGAAGCATTAGCTGCTAATTTGGAGAGAGCAAATCAAGACAAAGATGCTTTGGAAAAACGATTAAAAACGACTCTTAAAAAAGAAGGTTTGTTCAATTGCATCAAACTACTTTCATTATTTAAAAAAAATGTTTACCTTTTTAAAAAGTATCTTTTATAAAATTTTTAATGAAATTTTGAAATTAAAAATTATGAATGATTAGGCATCATACTGTTAAAATTATTGCTCAAGCTTTACATTTTAACCACACTAATGTCATTAGCACAATTTTCATTAATTAAACGGAACAATTTTTTCAGAGGAACAGGGTCGCAAGGTAGGCAACTTGGAGGAGTTGGTTCGTCGTTTCGAGAAGAGCGTGATGAAGCTTGAAGCAGAGAATTCAAGTTTGAAAACAAGCCAGCAGCAGCAGTCGCGTGCGTCGTTGAATCGTCGTTCGGGTACTTCAATCGAGGACACGGTGAGGATGTCAAGTCTTGAGCAACAAATCGAAAGCCTTGAATTACAACTCAAAACTGTTCGCGAAAACGCCGAAGCTGATCGTCAGGCAGCTAAACAAGCTCAATTAAATCTTTGGAAGAAAGAGAAAGAATTGTCGGACGCCAATCTTGATAAGAGGATAGCTACGAGGGAAGCGAAAACTGCCGAAGAGAAGGTAAAGAAATTGCAAGAGGAGAAACAGAAGCTGATGGAAAGATTAAATGCTAAAATCAAGGACGAAGAGGATAAGACGAAAAAGACGCTGAAGGAGCTTGAAGAAATAAAAAAATCATTGAGCGAGGCTTCTAGGGACGCTACTAGAAACAAATTACAGGCTGACTCGGCTCAAAAGGTACGTTTTCATCTGTTTATCACAAATTTCACATTTATTTAAAATCACTCTGATTGAGTAAATACTTACTTGAAAACAAAGGATTGTTATACGCTTTGAAAATATTTTTCAATTGCAATATGGCCGACCTCAAAATTTAATTACTTATCGCTCGACTAACAATCAAATTTCACTTGTAGGCGTTAACGCAAGCTAACAAGCAGATCGAAGAGCTGCAAAGTTCGAGCGCGGCGCTACGTCGCGAGTTCGACTCTACTCGTAAGCAGCTACGCAACAGTCAAGATCGGGCGGACTCAATAAACGCAGAGAAGGAGCGCCTGTCACTTCAAGTGTCCAAGCTGAACGAAGAGAATCGCGAATTGGAATCAAAACTAGAGAAGCTTCAGCGCGAAGTGAATAGTTATCAGGTGAACATCGATCTCTTGAAGGAAACCTGCACTGTACTCGAGGAACAACTGAATGACTACGAGAAGTTGACCAGCAATCACGAGACGCGTGAAAATACATTGATTCAAGAGAAGATGAAGTTACAGAAGGATCTCGAAATCGTTGAAGGAAAATTACGCGAAACTAATGCTGCTTTGGCCGAAGAGAAAACTGCGAGACTTGTTGCTGAAAGGGCCATTGACAGACTTGAATCTGAGGCCAGCGATATCGAGGAAGAGAGGAATGGTCTTGCACAGCAACGCGATCAGTATAAAAAGCTTGCTCAACAACTTGGAAAACAGGTACGACATTTGATTAAAATTCTTTTTTGGCTTCACATACGAATTTTGGTTCGTAATTATTTTTACCCTGTCAATAGGTCGCGGAGTTGCAACAGAAGTGCGGTGAACTTGAGTGCGAATTATCGGAGACGAAGAGAAGTTTGGAGATGTCGAAGGCAGAAGCGAGAGTTGTCAAGGAGGAATGTACGCAGCATCTTACGCGATTACACGAGATGAAAGAAATGAACGAGCAGCTTAGTGCTGAACTTCAGAGCACGGTTGATCAAGGACAAGAGTGGAGATCGAGAGTTATAGAATTAGGTGAATTTACGCTTTTCTAATATCCACAAAATCTCGATGAGGATTTGAAAAATATAACGTTAATTTTAATTTCACTGCAAACAGAGGAAGTATTAGAAGAAATGCGTCAATTCTACCAAGAACGAGAGATGAAAGCAGGAAGCACTTGTCAGCAGCAGACGAAGTTGATAGACTTCCTGCAGATGAAACTAGAAGAAGTTTCTACGAGCAAGAAGAAAAAGACTGTTTGCGATAAGATTTTTGGCTCCAAGCAGAAGGAAAATATACCGCCCATCAATCCCAATGCAATGCCTGTTGGCTATCGCGAATTGGAGAACCATTTAGGTAATTTACTGCGCTTGTTATACTTTTTTATTTTTACAATCACTTCGATTCTTAACTTATAATCTCTGAGTGTATTAATATTTTTCATCGTGCATTCAGAATGCGAGCGAGCCAAAGTGAAAGCTCTAACGGAACAACTCCTGGCAATCAAAGCAACCCGTGCAACAAGTCCACGTCCAATCTCAAATCCAGCTTCTCCGGAAAAGCATCCGATCGACATCGAGACATTAGCATCGACTCAGCGAATGCGTCACAACATTCCACACCGTTTCAACGTGAGTCTACCGATGAGAACAGGAAAATGCGCCGCTTGTCTCGAGTCTATTCAGTTCGGTAAAAAAGCTGCCATATGCGCCGAATGCCAAATCATGGCACATCTCAAGTGCTCGGTGTCGGTACCAGCGAACTGTGGATTGCCCGGTGGATTCGCTCGACATTTCCACAAGGACAATAGCACCGACAGCCTTTCGAGCTTTGGTGGCAGTGTGCAGACTCTCGCGCTTGACGAGCCCGATGATATTCCTGAAAGGGTGGGTTTTTATATTAATGACTGTTATTGTCTGCTAAGTTGGGTATGTTTTCACGGTATTATCTGGCTTTCTTTTCACGCTTTAAATCTACTGAAATTTCTCTATAAGTAACTATCTTCCTGTCGGACTCTTGCTTTTAGAAATCTAATTAGTGCAAAATCTTCTCTAGGTATATTTATCGTTTTATTTGTACAAATTGACGCTTAAATACCTTATCAACCATATGAGAATATCACTTATAAATTTTACAATGCAGGACACAGACTGTGCGCGCAAACCAACGAATGGTGAGATTTTGATGGAAAGCTGGGTGAAGCTGCCTGGTCGAGCGAAAGCTTCATGGGATCGCAAATATTTGCGCCTTGAAGGTTCCTGTTTATGTACTTACGAACACCAACCGAATCCCGGAATGTCAGCGATATCTCGGCTTGATCTCTCCGAGAAAGATGGTTTTATCGTCAGTGAAAACGTCACCCAGCCAGATGTACCCACCACAGCCAAAAGCGATGTGCCTTTTATACTCAGAATAGAGTCCAAATCGCCAACTACCTGCTGGCCAAGCTCTAGACTTGATATCATGGCGCTCAGTCAACTCGATAAGAAGAATTGGCTGAAGGCTCTTAGGACGTATTCCAGTCAATCGACTAAGATTGACAAATTTCAGACTGTCGTTAAGCTTGAGAAAAATCAGGTTAGTAATTGATATCAATTCAAGGTATTTTAATGATGGGGAAGATAGTTTGAATCTAATGTCTTGCTTTGAAAACATAACTTGAGCTATTTATTTGCATCTATCACGGGAGGAGATTGAGTCTATGTTAAAATCTCTAAATAAAGAAGACGGAATTTGTTGAGCCAATGTAAATAGTCAAGTTGAATTGTAATTCGAGATTTTTTCAGCGGCAGTTAATTTATTCATCAGTTTATTGCTTTTCACTGTCGTAGTTTGTAACGCTAAAGAACCATGAATAATTGCTTGAATAATTTTGGAGAATAACATAGCTCGATTATTGAATTCAGTAATTACATTAACAAGATCGAACATTAATATAACTCAATATGAAATTCTGTTTCGAACAGCTGGATATCAATACAGTAGTCGAGCTAGAAGATGATAACATCCTTTTGTTCGGCGCCGAAGAAGGATTATTCTCATTCCGAATTGGCCGTTCGCGATGCCTCACCATGATCCGAGGTGTGAAAAAAGTTTACCAATTAACGCTGCATCCTCAACTTGGCATCGCACTCATGATCGCTGGCGAAGATCGTCAACTAGTTTTATGCGATCTGCGACAGTTGAGAAGTAACGCTTTGGCCGCTGAATGTTCAAGACCAGCTATCAATACCAGAACTGTGCTCACTGGCTCTGATAGTTGTCATCTGTATCAGATTCAGGGAGAACTTCTTTGTGCTGCCACGGCTAGTCACGTCATGTAAGTACAATGCTAAAAAAAGTAAAAAGTGTCTCTAACATGCAATAAGAACGTTTGCATGTTTTTGTTTATTGCAGATTACTCAAATGGGTTGTGAGCGAAGATTCCGGTGAATTTATCACTGTTAGAGAATTTGAAACCCAAGAGCCTTGCAGTTGTGCTCTATTTACTCAAAGTCGTTTGATCGTGGGATGCCATAAATTTTTCAAAATCGACATCAACGATTATTCAATTGATGGTATGCTATCGAATAATTAAAATATTAATTAATCATCATAAAATCTAATTACGTACTTATTTCAGATTTTCCAGAAGATGATAATCTACTAAAGACAACTTTGAATGGTGTAGCAAAACTGGGTATTTTCCCTGTTCATGTACTTAACGTATCAAACAATTCGCATAATGTGGAATTTTTACTGTGTTACAATGAGTTTGGCGTGTTCGTCAACGAAAGTGGCAAAAGAACTCGTGGCGTTGACCCAAGTTGGAGTCACCTGCCGTTCGCGTTCGGTAAGAAACTCTGTTTCTCTATAAGAATAATTTGTAATTTATTGTGCTGAACTGCAATTCTTATTTTCTTGAATTATTTTGATTTCAGCTTACCGCAAGCCTTACCTTTTCATTGTACACTTCTCGTCAGTTGAAATTATAAAACTCGACGCTAACTCATATAAGTCGATCTCAGCGAATCCAGAAAGGCGTCTCGTAGAATTAAGTAATCCTAGATATTTAGGATTAGCAGGATCTCGAGGAATATACGTATCGGCGTCAAATTCAGTTTTGGAAATATTAAAAATTGAAGGATTTTCAACTTTACAGAACTTCAGCGATAGTCTTACTAGTCTTGACACATTGTAAGTAAATTTATATGAATCTTGAAATATGCTGACAACAATTTCAAAATTTATTGCTTGATTGGTAATCGGAATGTTATAAATTAATTTTAGGTCACAGAATGACGACAGCTCATCCGAATTCAGCTTTACTTCAAGTCTGATGGAAGTACTGGATGGAAAAAAAGTTCACTTTGCAAACAATTCATGAAATTGTTAATAATTATCGTATAAGTGCCTACGTGTTTGAACATATCTATTGGATGATTTTATTAGGATAACGTAGAATATGGCCTACTCTTGTCGAATTAATTATTTAGGACCAATTGACTTTTATTCAAATAACTTGAATAGTTAGATTACTGATAGACTATGTTTTTTTGACTCTGTAATTGTTGTTCTCCGACTTTCTTGAACAGAAAATAACATTTATTTATCTAACTCACAGTAAAAGAATGCTGCTTTGATTCTATTCATTTGCTAAAAAAGAATTTTTTTTATAACATTTTTCTTGCTAGGGTAATATTTAAAATCTTTTAAAGAATTTTGTAGAAAATAATATCACACGTTTATTATTATGATTCTCCATAATACAACTATTATGGATGGTATACGTAAAAAGTACAAGTTAGAGAAATAATTAAATTACAAAATGTTTTATAAAATCTGTACGAGTAAGAAATGAATATATTTAGTTGTAGTGTTTCTGCAACAAGTATCATTAAGTATTAATTCCGTAAAATCAACTATTGATACCGCTTGATTCAGATTGATATCGGAAGATATTTTCAATATTGTACATTAGACATTTATGTTTTTGTTACAATAAAACGTACATGACATTTCCTCTCACAAAAACACTTTTTTTCAAAAATATTTATTTCGTAGTTACACAACACATACCAGCTAATTTATTCCAATTATGGAACATCAATGACAGGATATTTATTCAAAATGTAGAATACGCGTAGACTTTTACAACTGGTGACACTAGGTTTGTATAACTTAAGCGACTAAAGCCGAACGAAATTCATATACTCCTGATCTTTTACAAAACCGGCGCAAAATTAACCCGCAAAGTGAAAAAAATAATGCACAACCCTCTTTTCTGACAGCCAAATTTTTTTTAGTGTAATGCCATTCATCTAACGTAAGCGATTGTTTAAAATATTTTCTTTTGTAAATTTTTGTATGCGTCTACACGGAAAATGTTATACTATATAAATCACTATTATACAAGCTTTAAATTTACAATGAACTTGAATTACGCTATGCAGTTAAAAGTCTGGGTGAGGTATTGATTTGCGCGTACGATTGTGTTTTGAAACGACTTATAAATGTTTGATGAGCGTGCGAACTTTGCTTTCTGACGTTCGTGCATTCAACAAACTTTTTTCCCTTTTTTTGCGAGGGTAAATTGTTGGAAAAAAAATTTATAAGCATATCTTTTTTAATTAAATTCCAAACTTACAAATGATCGAATAAATTTGATAATAAAAATATAGTTATACAGCTAAAAAGAAGTAAAATAAAATTTGCAAAATTTCATTTATTCAGTTCATCGACCCGGATAGTTCGGGTTGAAGAAACTTCTGAATGATATGCGGAATCTGCATTTTTCCAAAAGGCAATTGTATTATTCACTTTATTGGAATTGCGTTCCTTGAACATCAAGTCAACATTCGTGATCTTCAGTTCGACAAACTGCAAAAAATAGGTGAATAGAATGTAAGACAGTCAATTGAAGAAATCGGACGAAAGCGCAGATAATTGGAATTGAAATTTACATGGAAATGTTAGGCGATGACAAATTAGTACCTATTTAACGGTGAAATTTCCATATAAAAAAATTGCAAATAAAAAAAAATTAAAACGAAAATATGCTATTCGCGCTAGCTAAACTTCATTGGTATTGCATTTCAAAAACAGCTAGCATTTCGTAGCCGCCCCATAAAAAAACGTACGATGTAAATTCGACGAAGATTGATTCTGTACACCCATTTGAATTTTAACATTGGCTGGCATAGAGAAAAATTCAAAGTGGACAGAATAAATCTTCGGCGAGTGTCCATTACAATATTTTCATCTCGATTTTCATTGACAACAGGTGAGCTAGTATGCAAAGTTCGTGACTTCCACTAGTGTACGAGCATGTGATTTTCATTACGTAGAAATTTCATTGACATTTTATATCAAGTATTTGCTATTTTCTATATAAGAGTTTGATTCGAAAATTGATATCTGCAAGAAAATTTGTCCCTGAAGATATGAGCCAGTGTTTCTGACAGAATCGATGCTCGATTGCCTATTGATATCAATTGATGATTATTTTAACAACGTAACTTCGATATACAATAAAATATTGAAACAAGTAGTTGACGCAAATACGATTGTCAATTTCGAGTAGCCTTCTTCGAATTATGAAAAATGGATAAGGTGGTTGTTTACTTCAACTCGCCATAACATGCGCAAATCGCTATTTCCATCGTTAGGAAAAATTTGAATGAAAATACAATGAATTTCTAATGGTGCTTCATGAAACGTCGTCGGAAAATTCGTGAATAATTAGTGAATAAACATGACCTTAACGCGTCGAGTTTGACAAAACTAGAAAAATCCATTACAACGTGTAATCATGTAAATACGCTGGAACTTTACCGCAAATCCAAACAATTTCAAAATATATTGTAAAAATAGCATTTTATCGGCTGTATTGTTATATTCAGGCAAATTAATTTATTATCCAAGAAAAACTTGAAAGATAATCATTATTTCAGTTACAAAAAAATGACAAATTACTGCGAATATAGTAGAAACTAATGATAAAGTGTTCATACACTTTGCTCGAAGAAATCATAGCTCTTCACAATCTAAAAATCATCATATTTCAGAGTTTAGTTATTGGATCCTGAAAATCAATTATTGCTGTTGTATAATAGTTTGTGCAACAAACACTTACCTAATGCATTCGACTTTGGCGACGTAGAACGAAAAAAATGGACGTTTCTTCCGTCTAAACATTTGTGTATTTGTGAGAAAATATCGTAGGTCACTGCATATAGACTGGCGGCTTGCCGACATTATGAGTACTCTAAATTCGAATCCTCCCAATATTATTGACAATAACAGATAGAACACATTAAGGAAACCTCTGTATCTTTTTCCATTTAAAGTAATGCTGTATGTATTTTTTATTACTAATTGAAAATTGATTGTGAAGACGTGAACAAAAAATTGAAGTTAAGGGTACCTTGATGAACTGAGCTGATTGATTTAAAAAAAAAAAAATTATTAGCTTCAACAGACAACAATGGATGACACTATGTAACTGGTTCATGTTTATTGAGAAATATTACGACCGTCCGAATATTTTCAAAACTGCCATGATAGTTCCGCGACAGTTTTTTTCTTTTCAATTAAGGAGAGTGCAATCAGTATTGTCATGAGTACGTGTAACTTCGAGGAATGTTTTTATCGAAAAATTAAAAGGATCCGATCCAAACTTTCATTTCTTAATATAATTCGAGTTCCCCATTATTTAGTTTACAATCTATTTTAAAGTTAGACTACAAGATAATATTGCAATTTATCCGACTCCAATAAATTTTTGGTGACTATAGAAAAATCGAGTATTATACTGAATAGCTGCGCGGTCATATATATTTTTATTTATAAAAAGTTTTCCCAAACCGGCAATCCAAAACTTCAACTAGCCAGGCAGGTCACCCAAAACATTTACAAACACAGCAAGTATAAGCACTACAAGGAAAATAGATCATCCGATCGCATAGAGTTGTAATAGCCAAGGAAATCTGAACAAAGAAAAAAACAAAATGTCAAATTAACGCAGCCAACATTGGCAAGAGTGCCATAATATTTGAAAATAAAATGTATCCACCTGGCAATGACCGCGAGAAGTGAATTGACCATTATAAAAGCTCTCAAGTGTAACGCTTTGCTCCCATTTTTTCGTTCGTTCTGCAAGCGATTGGTGGGACGACGAGCGAAGAAAAATTTAATTTTTGCCCAGTAACCGCTCGACACTCGACGCGTTAATGCGAGAAGAAAGCCAAGCTGCTGCGCTCGTGTGATCATCATTGTGCAGCCTACAACGAGGCGCGAAGATGTCGTTCGCGGAAATTAACGAAGCGGATCTTCATCCCCGGAAATTGGAGCCAGTCCCACCCGGGGATGAGATTGTGATCAGTGGTATTGCCGGAAGATTTCCGGAATCCGATAGCGTTAAACATCTGCAAGTGAATCTTATGAACAAAAGAGATCTCATTACCGGCGATGATCGCAGATGGAAATTGGGTAAATATTTTATTTTACAGTAAAAGCAATTTTTTTATATAAAATTTAATTAAGATTATTGCAATATTTTACATAACTTTAAGACCAATGAATTTTATTGTGATTCAATACTGGTTTAGGAAGATATTCATTAAAATTTTTCAAAAATAATCATTTTACAATAACGAACAGCAGGTAATTTTTCGTTACAACGATATTGCCTTTCTTCATTCATTCGAATGCCATGCTTTTCTTAAAATCTGCAATGAAATTTTTTTTTTTTTTTTAGTGAATTTTAGTGAATATTAATAGATATGAATGTTGATAGATTTTATTTATTTTAAAACATTTTTAATCAATTCATAAGTGTGCGTGTATATTTTTTTTTAATTTTCGGGGCTTTCCGTTTATTTACTGTGACATACTATATTTTTTATTTTTTTTTCATATAACTTTTGAGTCTTGTGAACAATATTTTAAAAATGATAAATTTCTTTTAAATACTTCGAATTTGTGCCTTTAATTTATAATAAATTATAATATTAATAAATTATTAAAAATTCTTTTGAAAACTTTTGCATACAATTGATATTTTATTTCTTTTGAATTCTTTTGAAAACTTTCGCATACAATTGATATTTTAATTTACCTGCACTGCACCACACTCAAAGGAATCCACTTAAATACTAAAACACACGCTCGACACATATTCAACACAAATTTTTCAGCGAGAGATATTTTAGTCTTTTAAATCAATCTCGTCCCCATGGCAGAATTTTATTTTAGGGTACGTTTAGATGGTGGGTCCGCAAGTGCGGTCTGGAGCATGGCGGCCGGTTTGATTTAAAACGGGTAGTTTTG
>JAWWMK010006760.1:0-28291 GCA_035047105.1 Galeopsomyia nigrocyanea
ATCGACGTATGCTTGCTCTCCACTCCTCGTTAACGTGTACGTACACGTCGTTCGTTAGCGAATAATTATAATCACGTAGCGGCGAGGCTCGCTCCCCTTTATTTTGCCAAAGGTTCCTCTTATCATTATATCTCGCTTCCCTAACTGTGTCTCGTTACTGCAAACGATACGTTGGGTCAGTCCGAAGGTTCGCGTTGGATAGCGTGGTTATTCAGCCATGTACGGGTAGTTGATCATTAATTTTACAATTAAACTGCAATATTTTCGATACTCTAAAATGAGTAAGTTCATAATTGCGCAGTAATTCAGTTCAGAAAAAGCAAAAACGTCGTCTTGCTCACGTTCTTTGAATCCTTCAACGAAAACATTTAATGAGACGAACATCACTTAAATTGTAAGCTGAAAAAAATCAAGTAGTTTTAAAAACAAATCCGAGCTTCGAGTACATGAATATGTATGTATCTAGAAAGAAAAACAATATTTTCCGCTGAAAGCTACGTTTTGTCGTTATAGATATTTTATTTTCTACGAAGCGATTTTTGACTTTTCAAAGTTGCGCGTTTATATAGCGTATCTGCGAAAAGATATATGTCAAGTTTTTTATTTGAAACATTCATGCTCGATTCCGTGGAAAAATATACACAAAGCTCTTCATGGAGCTTGCAATTTCTGCTTTTCGTAAAGCAGATAAAATATAGCAGATATTTTGCTATTGCGAATTCAGCGAAAAATATTTTAAAAGGGAACACGTTGACAGTTGAAAAAATCCAAACAAAAATAACAATGTAGGTTCAATAACTGAAAAAATATAACAGACATAATTGTTGAAAAAAAAATCGAACGATAACGAGGAAAGGTATTGCCTAACGATGCCAATGTACATTTATAGAGCTTTATAGCCGACAAGTATATACGTCGCGTCCAATTATTAGATCGCCCACGGGACTAGCTTGCAAAAAATGAAAAATAGAAAAATAACTCGATCCCGACAAGAAAAAATACGCACGTTAATTTTCCCGCGCGCGTATTCAAGTAAAACGGTTCTATCGCAGCAATCCGATGATTCCGCTATTTTTTTCGGCTTTTCATTATTCTTGCTTCTCCCGTCGTCTATTTTGTCAAAAAAAAATAAAATACCGCTATGCTGAGGAGACTTATCCGCGAGAAAGATAGAGGTGACAAGGAAAGTATCATCGCGTGCCTCCCGGCGTTTTCTCTGTATCTCGTAAGGAAAGCGCATTCGCAAATATTGTCTTGGCGCACAAGTGCGCGTGCAGTTTGCCACCTTCACCCCCTCTCTTTATTTTTCTCTGTGTGGCTGTTTTGCCGGAGGCTTATTTTTATACTCCTTAAAAGGATTTCACACGCCAGCAAATATGCACGTGTACAGCTAAATTTTCGTGTTATTCTTATTTTTTTTCTCGACAAACGCCTTCTCGCAATCTGCTTAAGCTGTCTTCTCTAAGCAATCGACGATTCATTTCCTTCACTGTCCCAAGTATTGTATTTGATTGAAAGCTCATATGGTAATTAGTGGCTTCACGCTAGACGGCCTTCGTTCAATTTGTAGCATTTACCCGAACATATGTATATCAAGTTTTAGTATGTATAATGTACACACGTAAACTTTGATCGTTAATCCGATTCTTTTAGAAGCCTTATCGAAATTTTCATTCGCGCAATCTCAAAAGTTTCGATGTTGTAAATATATGACGTGAATCTGCTTCAAAAATGTTCTGTTATACGAAAAAAAAAAACAATACAGTAGTAATATCAACGATCGGTCAGACACAATACAAGAATACGGTAAACTGCTTTTCGATCAAGGCTATATCTGTTAATGAAATACTACTTGCAGATACTATGAAAAAATTAGAAGTAAACTAAAACAATAATTTTCACAGAGATTAAGCTATAAATTACGACAGCGAGGCCAGTAAATCGAGTAATGAAATCGCGACTAGGCGATAGATACTGATTTCGATTGCGATACGCCTGATTTACGAGCGCCGGGCTTGCCCACAGCATTTTATTTATGAACTTGCTAACCGAAAAATTCTGACCTGTTAGGATTCACACGTGAACATTTATATAAGAAATTATTTTTTTTTTTTTTTGCAAATCATGATAATTAATATGCGCATTATTCGAAATTTCACAAGATGAAAAAAAAAGTGTCAAAAAAATATCGAAAGCAGTAAATTGACAGGGTGGGTGCTTTCTCGAAAACCTTCATAAATATAAATTATATCGCAAAGTGAAAACGCGCGCAAGTGTGGCATTCACAATGCACATCTTAAATTGAACTGTCTCCGCGTGCGATAAATTCTCGTAGCCTCAAAATCCAACTTGGTGGTAGTTTCGTGTGAATGAATTATTTATCGCACCGTGAAATTGATCTCTACTTTTGACTCATATTTTTTTATAAAATAAAAACGTATCATCTGTATAATATGTGCTGAATGTTTCAAAGAGATTCTGTTATTGCTGTTACATCGTACGGAAAAGTTCACGCGCAAATAATGCTTATATCAAAGAACACATCCTCTTTCCGCGAGCATGAGCAGAATGAAGTGAAAAATACTTTGAAAGATCTTTAAAATTTACGACCCGTAAGGGATTGTAAATTCAATAAAGCTTTCATTAAATCTGCTTTAGATGGCAAAGCAAGGCTGCATCTGGCATACTATGCGAATAACTGATGCGAATAAAACTCGTCGGGGACAAATTGTATTTCATTAAACTCGAACGAAGTTAGTCGTTGATGAAAAACGTTTGCAGTCGAGAAGAGAGAGAGAGAGAGAGAGAAAGAGCGAGTCTTTTGTTGAGGACACGCTACAAACAAGTCTCCAACGACGTCCGGTTTCAGCTGAGCGATGACAATGGATTTTCTCCACGGCAGTTATCGGAATCAAAGCCTTTATCATATTAATTCCACTTCGAAAGACCAAACATGCTAGAGTTAAACTATGTGGGCGCAAAAGGAACTATTAAGCGAGCACCAGCCGATATTGCTTGGTACGCGCGAAACTCCTTTAATCGTCCACCTCTCTGATTTCCACAAGGGAAGCCTTCTCTGTAAGTTTTAACGCTTTTGTTTCATCGGAGCCACGTCATTTCCGCAAACTTAGAGCTCTTTAGGTACTCTCAAGTTTTTGTAGTTTGATTACAAGACAACGTCTGGGACGGCATGACTTTCGAGAGGTAATTTTTCGAGATTGCTCGCGGGAAAATTTCATTCGGAATCCGAAATAAGCAGCAACCGTGAAATATAGAATCCACGGCGCGGCAAGAGATAAAAGTTTGAGGGTTGAAAATGAGAGAGAAAATGCGATATAATGTCATAGCGAGGTAAAATGTACAACTATTCCGCGAGAGAGATGCATTGCAGCCATTAAAATATCATTGCAGGCGGAGGAAGCGAGGATATATATATGTATTATTGCGAAGAGTGCTGTCCTTAAATCATTTTGTCTCTTATTCAACTGCGCAAGCAGGCAAGCCTCAGTGGTGGGCGTTGCAAGACCGGCACTAATGAATAAGAAACGACGAAATGCAATTCTCCTGCTCCTCGTACGTCAAATTCTCTCACTGCCACCCTCCCTATCTGGGAAAAGTTCTACTATTTTTTTACTCGAGCATTCTTTTCTATTCTTTTACTTACCACGGTGAGAAAGTTTTCCTGATTTACCTGGGGTCGACAAAATTTGTACCCCACCCCCTTCCCTTCTTTTGGGATGAAGAATAGCTAGCAGCGCGTGAAAACAAGCGTAGGAAGAAATTCGCGCGGTGGTCTCCCGCTGATTCTCTATCTCAACATTACCTTCGAGAGCTTTTTTAAAAGCACAAACCTCCGGGTCCCACGGAATTAGCGGATTAATGCTAATTTATGAAGGAACAAACTAAGCTAAATACGTTACTTAATTCCCTTAATTACGTTTCCCACTTTCACACTTCTTCTCCTACCATACTGCACTCTTCAACTTTTGTTTTTTCTACAGAGTGATGTATATTTTCAGCACTATCTTCTGTTTGAAAAGTTCTTCATTCCTTTATTCTTGTAATAATTAATTTCATGAAAAATATATGTATCTACTTATAAATAATTACCATATGAAATAGAAAAATTTTGATGACGATTTGTTTTAGAAAACTCCGTCTGCTACAAAAGATCGCACTTTACATCTGAATACTCGTTGTATAACGAGTATTGCGAAAATCAGTTCTGTCTGCATTCACGTTAAAGAATCTACATATTCAGTGGCGTGTAAAATATTGGAAATATTGAACCCCCGTGAATACATTGTATTCAATCGCGCAAATTGAAGAATGCTGAGGATCCAGTGGCGCCATTCCATTCGGTAATTTCGCGAAAAGAATTCAATTTGCAAATATTTTCAGCATGTGTCCGCAATTTTCATCTCGTGCAATTAACACTGTACATTGACAAATCATTTATTCGCTTTTTCCGAAAACAAAGAAAAACGGTGAATTGATAAATAAGACTTTTTATTCGCGAGAATTACCAATAGCACAAAAAGGTTTTGCAAAACCTTGGTACATTATGCTTCTTCCATCATCTTCTGAAAAATTGCCAACATCAAAGAGTTATCAAAGACCGCGAAACATGAAAAGAATAACGAAATATGTGGCTCTCGCCTCGTAGGAACTAACGAGTTGAATTTCGCCAGACGTAACTATATATAGGTATCTAATTGCTAATGAACTTATAAGAGCCGGAAATATTAGCAACGTGTCTGGGCAATTTACGCGTTGCGAGGTGCAACTTGTCGCGTACTATCCCAATGGCTTGCACAGTTAGTACAACCAAAGTAATCACTTCCCTTATGAGCTAACAAAGGCATGGGCGGGGGGTGGAAAAAAGAGGAGAGGAAGAGGAAAATTGGTAGAGAGAAACAAAAGAAGAAAAGTGTACAGGCAAGTACGGAACTTTCTAATTTAGATTACCTCCCGCAGTTTATTATCTGCGGCACCCGTTGACCCGTAATTCTTCCATTTTACCGGACGCCGCTGTGAAATTAGTATCGATCCTCTACGCCGGCTTTAACCAATCTTCGTGTATAGGGAAATGTGAGGGCTATTATGCCTTTTCCTTCTATGAAATCGATTCTGATAAAAATTCACTCGAGAGTATTTTATCCGAGGTACAGCTCGCTCTAATATTAATAGCACTTTTAATCATTTCCAATTCCTCGTCGTTACTATTATCCGCCTCTCATTGCAAACTGTGGGAGACTTTCGAATTAAACATTCACCATTTCATCAACTTTAAAAAAGGATTTCGCAGAAGAATTTGCTACGTTGTCGTGACCTTTTTCTCTCAAGCTCGACGCAATTTATTTTCCAGTGTTGCTGTGCTGGTTGCTCAGTGATACTTGACTTTTTATTGAATAAAATCAATTTCTCCCAAGTGCAAGAGACGTCAACATATCGCGGCCTGACAGGTAGCGAACTGAAAGTGCCACGTAAATATATAAAGCCTCTTCGCAGAAAATCCACTCGAAGCCGATGCCGCGTAAACAAGATCTTTTCAAAATCCATCCAAACGATACGACGATAAATCATCTGTAGTCGATTCGAGGGAATAAAGCGAAAAAAAATAGAATAAAACGAAACGTGCTTGCAAGAGAGCAATGCAAGCTCTCGAAAGGGATAATCGAGTCTCGGACGCGTCGTAGTCGGCGAGACGAATTCTTTTTCTGGTATGCTATGCGTCGTGGAATGCCGGGCTTGTTTACAATAGTACTCGAATCCGAATCCGACTCATTCCAGCGAACCACTTCGGTCGTCTCGTTACAACGAACGCCGCGCGACACTAGAACTGCATTACCGATCGGCTTTGCATATACGCGAGAATGTGGGTATACTCGACGATCGACGTGCTTTATTTGGTCTTTACAACACCAGAAATTGCTTCTTTTTTTCTCTAAAGCGGGAGTACGCTGAGTTCGTATTTTGTTTTTCATCCTGCTACGGTGAATAATCGTCAATTCCTTTGTGCAATGTGCTGTAATGCACAGTGCATAGTCGAGCTTTTTTTTCAAACTTTATTTAACGATAAAAACTCAAATCAAAGACTGGCGCAATAGTAATGACTGAAGATATAGTCGTGGATTAAAAGGAATAATTGATGCATTCTTTTTCTCCCAAAAGTCTATGCGTCCGGTAATTTTTACGCGAAATTTCTCTTTGCCTTTGTCGCTAAAACGCGCTAATGAAAGTCCATTTAAATTTACATTTTGTTAGAGGCACAAAACCAAGTAATCCTAGATGCTTTATACAACTGACAGCGAAGAATTCTGTGGACAAGAGGATTATTAAACATTTAGCTACGCGGTTCAACAAAGCCATAGCTTATATTACGTGACATGAAAGCGGAGATTATTAAAAAAAATGTGGTCAGAAGCTCCAAGTAATCTGCCAGACGGCCAAAAGAATACGCGGAACTTTATCCAAGTAAATTAGCAATGACTTTCGGCGAGTAATTTGATATCAAAATCACCTGATTGAACCACATCGACAATTAACGTTACTCTCAGGATGAATATGCAATGAAATTCTTAGGAACTCTCTAGTGAGAGACGAGACAAGAGAAATTCACTTGCAGGCGTCCTTGGCAGCAACTCGTAATTCAATCGTGGCATTTGCTTTGTTTGGCATTTAATGGATGACAAGGGTAGGAGCTCAACAATGACTAAAGAAAGTGCTTCGAAGCATAAATCCTTGCAGTCGCCGGAATTCAACCTTCGCAGCGTCGCGAAATTGCCAAGCGACGTTGCAATGAAGTTCGTTTCCTTGCATTGTCAGCGAGGCGTCAATTGTACGTATTCTGTAAATAGCACCGGTAAAGTTATATTGTCGGGCTATTATTCGAATACAATTGACTAATTACTCATGGAGTTTCTCATCCAAGTTCACAGTCATTTTCCGCTGTCGAATATTTAAGTGGCGTAGTTATCAGCACGCGAAATTATATATGCAATCAATGTTAGTTCAAGCTTTTCAGTCGCAAAACTGAGCACCTACCTAGAAACCGAAAAATTCTAACGTATGATCGTAATTAACGTCAAAATTTTCATCCACTGTACATCGATGACCAATGTATACGTATAACGAGAAGGAGGCAAGCTATCAGTACGTTTACGAAATTAATAGTGACAAAGGTCAGCAGCTCAGCACACACTAACGTCAAGCCATTGCTCTTCATTAGGTCCTTTTACTGTGATTGCTTCGAGGGATTCGGAGGTGAGCACTGCGGCCATGGACCACTTTGCGTGACCGAACGTGGAAATCCAATCTGTCAGAATGGAGGTACTTGCAGGTATGCGATGCTTATCCAATACGTGAGTAGCGTGTACTTACACTCAGTGTTACAAACGCAAATAACACCCGGATTAATTTGATCGAATTATTGCCTTTCGTTCATACACAATTTATGATTTGCGCAATGGATGCAAGCGCTTTTTCGTTGTAGCTTTCATCGCTGAATTATTGCAAATGTTTCGTTAACGATCATTCGGAGAGCATTGCTTATTTATTGAATTTTTTTTTTTAATTATACCGCAATATAATGTTTCCACGTCAACGAATTGATATGCGATTGGCTTACACGTAAACCAACGCTTTGATGCGTGATTGATTTTTTCGAATATTAAATCTCAATTGGATCGTACATAGTAGAATTTGATGAATAAATGTAAATTTTGATAATATTTTGCACTTTGTAATTATGAATATTGAACATGTTAACACACTAATTACCAATTAATCTTAAAATAAATAATTCAGATAATGAATTCGTGAATTGAATATTCAAAATTGAAAAGACTGTTAGTACGATAAAAAATCAAAGTTCTTTCACGGTATATAAGCATGAAAACTTGCAAAGAGCCGGCTTTCAATAAAAGCGAGTTGAGCTTTGAATTTCTTGGCAAAAAGATAGCTTTAAGCAGCCACTTAGGTAAACGCTCTAAAATTCAAGTATAAGTATTTTAAAAATTAATAACTTATAATATTTAATTATTTTGAGTAAAAATAAATTTATCAATAGGGAAATGAAAAATATGTAAATCAAACATGCTTGATTTTCACTCGAAATTAATTTTCATCGCTGGATATTTGTTTCAAAAATTATGATTTGAAGTATTCAATCCTGCTTTGAATATAAATAAGTTAGCGGTGCAGATTAATACAGAGCTTACATATTGACCATACAAGTGAATTTAATACTAGGTATGACCAAAGTTTAACCGGATTTCCGCGAACTCGTGAACTGACGATATTCAACTTTGAAACTCGATGTCAATAGCAATAATAACGGTATTGAAATGTCATTCTCGCGTACGAAGTTCGGGAAAATATTTATACGACTTCCATATCCGACAGCAGCTTTACTTTGAAATTTCATTTATTCAAATAACTCATTCCGCCGTCAAATCGCAATCGGCAGATAAACACCTTACAAGCCATGTATCAGTCATTTTCAAAATATAAAGGCATGTTCAACGGTAGCATCGATACGCTGACTGAAACGAGCTCATAAATTGAATGACAGGAGCGCGATAAAAGTTCAAGGAGAAAACATTTTATCGGATGGCGAGGCACATTCGGGCTTCGATAAAAAAAAAAGAATCCCATTTTTTCAAGAGCGAAAAAAAATGAATAAAGGAAAGTCAATTTGCGGCAAGAGGTTATGCGCCGCGAAAAAGAAAGTCAATTTGCGCTCGAGCACTTAGCACTTCCTACTGTGCGCGCGTGCGTTTGATGAGATTTTTAGTGGCTCGTTGTAACACTTGGTTTAACTTTGATGTTTCCCTTCACCCTCTATCTTGATGTTGCAGGCACGTTGGAGCTGCGGCGGTGCGCTGCCATTGCCCGTCCAACTTTACCGGCGACTTCTGCGAGATTTCCAACACCAGGAGCCAGTGGACCGGTATAAATTACATTATATTTTATAAGCGTCTCTCACACTTAAAAGCTCTTGCGTCGAACAATCATCTCGACACGCGCGCGCAAACAATTGAGCTAACTGTATTAAATTACGTCCGCTCGCGACACCACGAACAGAAATAACCCAGTTTTCCCTTCCGGAATTGGAAATGGATTACAACTGCTCTTCGCAGTCCTAGGTGCCGGATGAAAAGTGTGATGTTTCACGCTCGTAAAACTTTGTTCGAGTTATCGTCGCGCTCGTCGTAAAACAAAACTGGCCGACTTTCGTTACGTTTTATGGGTCGATCTTTCGAGTATCATCCTATCCGCCACTCATAATAGAAATAGCCATTATTCCTGTTGATTGCCGCGAAACGTCGCCTGACAGCTTAGACACTGTCTGCGTGTACGTGGTCGAGAGGACGAATTATTTGCACGATACAAATATATACAACGCCGAGACGCACTACTCTGAGCGGATCGATAGGGTCTAACGGCCAGCGTAAATACCAAATGGACAACAATTCAATTCCTGGCTGTGTACATCTGCAATTCAAACGAGCTTTAGCGAGGGACTAATTGAATAATTGCCGACGCGTTGTAATTTGCTCGCCCGCTTGGATTCTAATCACGTATAACTAATTTCAGTTTATCCCACTATAAAGTGCGAAATACTGAAGCTCGGTTTCGTCGAGAAAATGAATAATATGGATTTGGTATCGATTTTTTTTGGCATATTATCACAACAAACCGAGCTGACAGTTGACAATCGCCGCTAGTGATACAGCTCAACGATCAATCAGCCGCGTCGCATATTCTCTCTTCTTTATCGAGGTGCAATAGCGAGGATTCGATGAGTGGGAAAAATATCGTGACATTTTGCATTACTCTCCCAAGAATACGAGAAATAAGAAGCTTTACTTTGAGCGCAAATCGAGTTGTTCTTTTTTTTACTGTCATCTTTAGGCAAATGTAAATTGATATCACTCTGCTTTTAGGTTGTCGAGATGGCCAGTGCATTTTTCAGTGTCCATTCCCAGAAGACAAGCAGCAGCAAAGGCCGTGTCAATGCAAATTTCCGAGCCGCGTCCACACCGGTGAGTCGAGAGACTTTTTTGAAGCATATAGAGAGTGAGAAAGACGTATAGAAAGCTTTTTAAAATCGCACGTGATTTGTAATCTGGCGCAGGAGTCTCTTATAAGTACCGAGCGATTCCCGCGCTTACAGTCGTTTTGGCTTTGTCTATTTTAACCTATGGTTGGTTGTTTGTAAACATCACAGATCGCACGAGGTTCGATTGCCGGATCAAGCTGACGAACGTGACGTACCCGAGGAGCGGCGACTTCGTCGGCCAGAATGTCAGTTTGGAGGCTCTCCTCGGCAAACGGGTGAGTGACTGCACGTATATACTTCGGAAGGATTATCGAACGGCGTAGTCTCGTCCCTTATTCTTGTTTTTATTTTGCTGCGTTTATGATGCTCTAGCGTGTGTTTTTTCTGCCGACCCCGCAAAATGTGTCCGCGCGGGTGGTAATTATTCGCGCAGTTACAGCTGCAGCAGCAGCAGCCATGTGGCGTTTTGGAAGCTACTGCTTGCGCTGCAACACTTGGCCACATTGTTTTCCGACTTCTTTGTGTTATCTCTCAGTAGCTAGATGCTATAATTACTGAAATTAACGTTTTTATTTGTTTTCATGATGGATTTTTCCTCTCCCCCGACGTATATAATTTATATGTGACGCGTAAAATAGAAAAAACTTTTTAAAAAGCGATTATGTTTAACGCGAAGTACGTAAAATAGTAACAGTTTGTTTTACAAGAGAGATTAATTGATAGGCGGATACAATCAATTGATTCTACATGCAATGCCTGCGAATCAATCAGCTCGCGCGCCAGAGACTGACGCATTGGCGCGCTCTGTGGTTTGCCTACGTAATTCAGCGTGAAATGGATTTCGACAAATCTTGATGCGTATTACGGCTCAATGTTGCCATTTCACCTGGAATGTACGCAGGTACTTTGATTCTCGTGACTCGATAATTAGCCGAGCTTCTTCTCTAATAGAACTTATAAATATGTTTATTCAATAAGATACACAAGCAAGTCAATGAAAAATTGACGATTCTTGATGTAGAGGAAGGTGAGAAAAAATGGGCTTCATTATAGGGATAACAGATTAGGGATGATTTCGACGTACATTGCCTACTACTCGATATATGACCTCTTTCACATAAAACTGAAGTGCGAGCTGCAGTTGAGATGTTTCGCTTTCGTGTCACTCGCAGCGAGCTTTCGGCGTACAATAGTTTCTCGAAATTTTTAGACTCGGAAATAAATTTCTAGTCTTTGTAACTATTCCCTATAAGTCGAAATTGTCTGAAAATTATTAGTGTTATTTTGACAATACTAATGATCATCACGTTGATATAAACACGTTAGAAAATTTGTGAGACTTTGCTCTGATTAACTAATACAATCGTATTTTCGAAAGTTTACTGGCGATCGCAATGAAGAAGATCAGCTGTATAGTATTTTAATGTTGCTCGTGCAAAATAACCAAAGCAGAGCTACGAGCCACATTTGCAATTCAAAGTTAAACTAAATTAAACTAGTTGAAAATTCGTACAAATCACCATCATTTACAACCGCATGAATTTAAATGCTAATACCGAGCGCGGAGCATCAATTTTTTTTCTCTCTCTCTGACTGTTACACACTCCTCTTCCACCTCTCTCCCACTGCTGTTGAAAGTTTCGCCAATAAAGTTATACTTCCATTGGCACTGAATATTTAGTCGCGAATTTCAAGCTTGTCCTCAATGAATGTCTCTCATTTTATTGGAATAAATTGCTCGCTAAAAAGTCTAACTCTTCGAAAACGTATTATTTTTAATTTAATGAACGTTCAAACTCTCTTAGTGCTATACTCGTGAAGCAGCAATTAGATACTAAATAATTTCAATTCACGAGAGAATTACTTTGAAAAAATTTTATTCACGAATTAAAACGCTAACTTGACCAATGCATCATGCGCGTGATATATTTCTATTTCTTTCTCGCAAAGTTAAAAAGAGAATCACATGAGTTTGTAAAAAAGGGAACAAACTCGCAGCAGAACATAAGCTCGTATGATTTATGAGTTGGAAACTTTCCGTACGGGCGTTCTAAACTTCTAAACTAAAAAAGAACTTATAAAAAAATATTTAAAAAAAATATGTATGAAACTTGCAACGAACATGAGAAAAAAAAAATCAGGCGAGGAGATTTTGTTTATCAGCTGAGCGAGCCAGGCAGGAACTTCCAGACGGTCGCCTCGTCGTACCCGTGATTCTCGCGACGTACATTATCTGGTAGCCGATATGTGCGCAGATGAACGAGCTTGCGACGCAACTTCTCAGTCAGTCCATGTCGGCCGGGATCAGCCAAGAAAATCTCGCACTTGGAACTCAGTTGGTCCAGCCAAGTTTCCAGTCTTCGTGCTATACCCTCGTCATACAGCAAGTCGCCGATGAGCAGCAAGTCGAATGGCTCTGGCAACTCTCGTCCGATCAAATCATCCGTTGATAGTCGGACTTTTACTCCGTTCAGCCAGGCGTTTTTCGCTGCCGCGATGCATGCCACTGAAATTTAAAATTCAGATCATTTGGTTAGTTACAGGTAGTGTACGATGTAAATTATAATGGATTGCGAGAACACCACAAATTTCATTTTTTTACAACTTTTTTAGAGCTTTATGTGGGAAGACTTTTTGAAAGAAGTTGCATCAGGCTACAAGAAAGTTTCAATAAACTTGGAATATTTATGATCTCTGTAAACAGAACATAAATGTTTTTTCTTCCTTTTGCAATTACGTAAATTTATATGCATGATGAATGTTCATTGCCGTACAAATACTCTACTTGTCCAATTATTTGATAATACGCAAAATAAAAAAAAACTAAATCAGCATGAGGCTACTTTGCAAAAAATTTCAGTTAACAAAACGATAAAACAAAACGTAGAATAAAATACAATCAGATCAAAAATATAAAAGTACAAAAGGAAATAAAAGGATTACAGTTGAAAGAGAGCCCGAAGGTATACATATTGTAGTCCTAGTATAAATATAAAACCAAAAAGAGTATAAATATAAAAAAAGTGAAAAAACAAAAAACAAAATACGAGAAAGCACTCAGGCCTGGAGAAACAGTCGAAGCTTGGCGAGGAGAAATCGAGAGAGCAAGAAAAATATAGAGAAGCAACAGCGCGAAGCTCCACGATTATTTTTCATCGAGTTATCGGATTTTTCAGTGGGCAAAGATACTCCGGAAAAGCGTTTGTCAATGCAGCATGTCGAATAAATCACGCTTAACCACCATATATTTTTTTTCTTTCTCTCGTAAATTCAGCGGAGTGTAAATTCGATTCATCGAGTTTGCGCCACGTTGAGAATAGATACATACAGAGCAAGTAGCAGCCTCTAGGTTGACGTCTATGTGATCATATCATAGATATCTCATTTAAAAGATCCACAGACAAAGACGTTAGCTGTCATCAAGCCACGTGTGATCACGTATGCACAGTTGAAATCTCAGTCATCGTGAACGAGGCGTGCTGTGCACTCTCTTCGTACGTAATCCATCTACACGCAACTCCTCTCTCTACCTCGATCTTTTTCCGCGAGGAGGACGGCAGAGTATGTATTTCTGTGAGTATATGTGTGAGTTGAAGTACCGTAGAGCTAGAAGAGCAAGAAGAGCAGACTCGTAAGGCCTCAAAGACTCTGTGCCGACTTTGAAATTCAGCCGAGTACGCGAGGCACCTGTGCCAACCAGTGAGAGCTTCCAAGCGAAACTGGCTGCTTTTACTCGCGTACTCTACTCGAAGCGTTAACGAGCCAACGTATTTACCGCGCAAGCGAGCGCGCGATTTTCGATCGCTTAAGTGCGACTGTTTTGCAAGTCACTTTTTTTTCCACGACATCTCTGCGACGGAATAATCCCTTCCTTCTTATTTTAACGTGACATTTTTCAGCTGGCTTGTTACCCGAAATTCTCGGGATGAGATGGCATAATTAAAAGGCAAATTTAACAGTGGGATGACTTTGCATTTTGAGCAGGATAGCAACTGCGGTAACCTTTCACTTTCGGCCGACTCACCGTGTGATGCATAATGCATGACAATAGCTCACATAAATCAATCTCTCTCGCGTAATCTCGTCAACGTATGGTAGATTTTACGTAATGGTGCAGTCACGCATTTATTGTAATGGAATACAGAATTTCGACATTAAAATAATTATTCCCCTTAGCATATACTATTATTATTTATTTCGATGCTAGTGCGAAATAGAGAATGAATTCTCATAGCCATTTACACCCGAATAAAATAAAAAAGTAAAGTGTACAGGTGCCATGTGAATATCGAACTATATATTTTCTGGTAATCAAATAGTAAAATTTAACGTACGATCTAAAGCATGCATAGAAATAGTTTCATACATCGTATTACGCGCGGAGTATAAAAAATAGAATTTTTTTTAACTTGTGAATCTTTGCTAAACTGCCGCAGTATTGTATAAAAACTAGATTACCAGAAATAATTTCAAATATGAGTAATATCGAAATTCATTGTTCTCTACTATACATCTTTATAAGTCTAAAAAAAATACCTTAAAAAAACAATTTAATAACATGAACGGTCGAGATAAATTAGTTAGTGGACTATATGATTGTTTTAGGATATAGCATGTTTCAAAGATGCAGGTATGAAAAAAAATGGAAATCCGTATTTCGAGCTACCGGCGATCTCAATTTCCATATATACAGCTCACTTTATCACTTACAAAAATTTTTCATTTCGTGCGACGATGACTATTTCGACTCGCGTGCGTACATGTGACTCGGTACGATTTTGGTTTTCATGGTTACAATGGTTTTTTTTTTATTTGCCGCAGACCGCGATTGAATTGCAAACTCAATGTTACGATAAATAAGTAACTCGATCTTCCTGGTGTAGTTGTTGTGGTAAATAAAATTTTATGACATAAAAAGTATACATTCTCGTATTTCTTCAAGCTTTAAACGGTTTTTCCACCGTATTTCTATAGCTCATAATTCACTTTTTTTTATTAGAAGTTGAGGAATAGAAAAGTAAGCTAAAATTCTCTCGCCAAGGAATATATCATTACATTTGAATTTGACTTCATTTGATTAAAAAGAAATACAATCAAACCAAAGTATTAAAAGAGCTGCACGCAGTTCGTAGAAAAAAAACGTGCATGTGTACGTAACTTCTACAACAACTCGCTTTTAATTAAAATACACGCGCAAGTTTAAATTAGCACTGTAACTGGGAAATGCACAACTGCAAGTTTACTGAATGGGCCATAAAGAACTTGAACAAACATGTGAACAGCATGTATATTATATTTGGATTAAAAAAAGATAATTTTAAAACCAACACATCATTTTCCTCTCCAAACTTTCAATAAATAAAATCGAGTGTATCACACATGAATAAACGTGTAAAGCAACTATCAACACCATCGATGAACAATAGCGGGCGCTCTTCCATGAAAAGCAATATCGTGTTTCAAAGTTATGGTCTCTTAAAGTACATTCTGTATCACACAACGTGCGGATCAAATGCCGTTATTGGAAATTCTCAATTTAAACTCCGATTTTATTTTTTATTACAACTACACATTCAACTTGAAGAAACCCCATATTCATGATTTTTTTTAATTACAAACTTTTATTGAATAGATTTGTTGTCAAGATCTATTGCATCGAGTATATTGTAGAAAGCATAATGCGGCCCTACACGTCTTTTTATGTCTACAACGAATAAAACAGATACTTTCGTAATTAATTTATCGTGTCTTGCAACGGTAATTATATATTTACATATTGCATCGTCAATAATTCCTTGGAATCTCCAAGGAGAGAAAATTAGAGTGTGAATTTATATAGACTCACGTCTAGAGTTTACCTATCTTCGTGGGTAAATCCTTATCCAACTATCAGTTTAAATACATCCGCGCAGACAATAGTCAGCAAATCGCGTGCGCTTCTCAGCATTTGTACGTGAGTCGAGTTATGGTCTTGTGACCGAAGAAGAGCCCGTATAACAATAATCTGAACGCTCCAGCGGATTCGATGACCTCTCGGCTCCCCGCGGTGTTTGTTGCCATGGCAGTTTCAATAAAAATACGCACCAACCAATTGCGTCATAAAACAATCCTTTCACCAGTCGACTGTCTTCCACCAGTTCATTGCTCTTTCTGTAGATATTGTATTTAGTTGAGTTGTACGGTATATACAGGCATTTCACAACGACTTTATTATTCTAACATCATAATGATCAATTGTGCTCTTTTCGAGTCTCTCGCAAACAAAATAAAAAGTATATAACGTACGAATAAAAAAATCTATGACCTCATCGCGCAGAAAGTCTGTTACGAAAGTAGCTGATGATGGGAAATACTTAAGAGAGAAAAATAATTGCTCATCAGCTTGGGATCAAGCGGAAATCACCCGGCTTAATTAAAACGTACTTTTGTAAATTGGAAAGCTATCACGGATTTAATAATCCAACGAGCGAATTTTCTACGTGTAAAGAAAAAGAGATTGGAAAGGTAAATGAAAAAAAAAATAACAAAACATTTCCATCTAGCGTAACTCCACACTTTTGAGCCTTTGCGCTTTACCGTTGTCGAGAGATCAAAGAGGCGTACACAGCACAACGGCCCCATTCGACCGCTGCGTATTAAAGCGCGCACATTGTGTCAGCTCGATAAGTGTGTCCGTGGCAAAGCCAAAAGGTGTAAAGAGAGGATGGGGGAAAAAATCTCCCTCGCGTCGCGACACTATATGCTGCCGACTTTTCAAAGCTCACTCGCGCTACATGATCCGTTGACGGCTTCGAGGTAAAAACGGATTCTCTCGTCCCGACAACTCGGCTTTCTCTCAATTTTACTACTTTTTTTTTCGCTGAATTTGCTTTCTACGTTACATGTGTAGGATACGTTTCGCTGGGTGTATTGTAAAAATGCACACGCGGAATTTACAGTCGAGAGGTGTGCTGTATACGGCTGTAACGAGCTTACGTGTGTCGTCAGTTTTTTTGCAAATAAACAAAATGCGTGATTTTTGTCGATCCCACGGCTATTATTATTTCGCTCGTGTCATACTTTAATTTTTCAGCAGTAATACCTTGAAAAGTGAAATTAACTATTAATTAAGATTACGCATAACGACGTTAGAGTTCTGACGAGACGATAATCAATTTTCAATTGTATATCAATTGTCTTAACGAACATCTCGAGATGATAACAGCTTT
Organism: Galeopsomyia nigrocyanea; assembly: GCA_035047105.1. Lineage (NCBI taxonomy): Eukaryota > Metazoa > Arthropoda > Insecta > Hymenoptera > Eulophidae > Galeopsomyia > Galeopsomyia nigrocyanea. The sequence goes on from JAWWMK010006760.1 coordinate 17,275, forward strand.
TTTCATCTGCCAAGCGAACGTATTTGTGATAAATCTATATGCTTGGATTCTCGAAAGTTAGTTGCTTATCGACAGTTAACTGCAATACACGGAAAATCGCATTCACGTGACTCGTAAAAACACAGAACTCGCAAACGGAAAAAAGCTCGAACGTGAAAGTTAATCACCGCATCAACTTCGATATCGCGTAAAAACCCGCGTGTCAGGCAGGTTGAATTATAGGCGAAAAAAAAAGTGCAGGAAAGCCGATATGTCGTCGCGCCGAGCGGCAAAAAAGCACTACGACGAAGAATTATACACGGGCAAGGCGTGTATAGAGGCAAAATCGCGTCGAGCAAATTCGTGCAACTTTTGGATTTCTTTTTTGCCATATACATTGCCGGAGTGAGCGAGCGGCTGATGGAAATTCATCAGCTGTGAGAGGCGAAAGCTTTTGAAAGAGCATTGGCCACACGTATGCATTAGCCGACAGCTGCTGTGCCTCGTAATTCACCTCCCCTTTTTTCATCCATCCAGTGCTCACTCCTATCCATTGTGTAGCTCCATTATACACTCCAGAGCGTCGCGATGCGTATAGCTATTTGAATGATCTTTACAGGTGAGCAATTGCTCACATGCGTGCAACCATCGTCTTTTTTATTTACTTTTATTTCATTACAGTTATGCACGCGGACATGTGGAGAATTTAATTGAACCGCTTTAATATATGCCAGAAATGCATACTTTTTTACGAGCTTTTTTAGCAGCCGCGAGTTATGAGACGTTGCCTATGACTTTGGCCTCCGAGAGGCGAGTGTTTTTCTCATGAAAAGTTTTAACCGATTATACCCTCATTTTTCATCGGTTTTATTAATCATCGTCCTACGCCACTGCACACACTGACTCGTTTGATCGAAATTTCTTCTGTTTTCATTCAAATTCCCAATCCCTTTTTATTCCCTGATGTGTGTATATTTACATTCGTTTCACTCGCTATCGTCGCCGAACGCGATATTTATTACCATGGTGCCCTTATAAATGTGCGATATTTCATTGACATTCGGCTTCAATTGAAACGTTTTGTGGCTGCGATAATTTTATTTAAAAAAACTTCCGCTTTATTTATGTTCTCCGATCGCTGAAGATAATAACATTCGAAATTCATTTGCGGTTGTTATAATGACAGTTGAATATTGCACATGAAAGGTGAAATGAATGTTTTTGCATTTGAGCAACAGACGCGGTAACGTTATCAAATTTTATTTAAAAAAAGCTTTCATATATTTTTTTCAGAAATTGAATTTAATACCAGCTTATTTTAGTCCGATAAAGTGTCGAGGACGCGAAATGAAAACGGCGACACACGTTTGTACGATAAGCGGCTTATTACTTCAGTTGGCCATTAAAGTTATATATTTAGTTTAAAGCTTGCACAAAGTTAATATTAAAAATTACCGAGAAAAATAAAAGGAAACAGAAAACTAGTTTGTCCAAAGGACGAGACGAGGAGTTGTCAAACGCTATACATAACTTTCGCCGAAACTTTAGTGAAATCCGTCGAGTTCAGCAAGCTGCACGCAAACTTATAGCTACGATACCTCTTGTCTCCTGGCCATATCGCGTAACCTCGCTCGCAGTATTCTGCAGCTCGCTATTTCTCTTTTCATTTTTATTGCTCTTTTAACAGATTGTCAAAGTTATATCACCCGCAAAATGTCATCATTCGGTTATCAACAGAGCTTGTCGTCAACGGCGTTTGTCTTAAAAATTTAATCGTTGCAAGAATTCACCGAGCGAGCTTAATATGTATTTCGGTGCAACCATGCGCAATCACTCATTGCAATCGAATTAAGCCTATTATATTTCAATTGACAATCCCCTGTGCCAACGGAATCCACAAATTATCTGTTCATCGCACATTGGTTATCTCGTGTTTGGCTAGTAATATCATACTTTCCGGACTATGATTTTTCATTACCGACGAAAAAGTTTATTTATGACGTTTAAATAAGTGAAATTGTATTTTTCATGTCTTGCAATATTGCAATTATTTATTTGACGATATTTCAAAATATCACAGAGAATTTTTCAATTATAGTCTTCTCGACGATTTTTAATATTTTTCAACCAATATAATTTCAGCTTTTTCATGGGCGCGCGATCAATTCATTTTCAAATATCCAATCAAAGCAAAGTAACTTTATTTTTTGTAGTGGATAAAAAAGTACATGCAATTTTTGTGAAAGCTCAATCGAAAGAAAATTTTTGTATTCCATTACGAAATTGACCATCGACTATCTTCCAAACAAAATGAAAATGTGCATGCACAATTTTGGAAATTATAAAATGTTCCAATCTCAATTTATTCCAGTGATTGAAAATTGCGATCCGCCTGTTGCGCGCGTCTTGTATCGAAAAATTTTTTATAACAAAACGCGAATAAACTTAAGCTAATTCGGCAAATTACAAACGAAATATGAACGTAAACAAACATGAATTTCCTATTTATTTCAAACATCTCCATCTCTGGAGCAATGTCGTCGCTGTACACAGAATAAAAGATTCATTTGATCCTGATAATATACAACTAATAAATTTGTCAACTGGCGATAAATCTTTTGAAAAACATCAGATAATTATTATTTTCTTCAAACTTTTCCTTTTTTTCTGTGTAAAAATATTGAAAGCGTAAAGCATACGATAACAACAAACCTCGATCGACGTCGTTGACAAGTACATCTCGAGCCCCAGAAATCTTGGCAGCAATCCCAGCAGCAGCACAACCAGCCCCGACATCCAGCACCAATCTCGGTCGATCGAACAGCCGTGATCCTTCGTCAAGGATGTAACGCGCGAGTGCTTGCCCGCCCGGCCAATAGATCGCCCAGAAAGGATCTCTGCCAAAGTAACGCTCAGCATGATGAGCGCTGGCCGAGTAGAGCGGACACTCGGGTAAAAGCAGTCTAAGTCGTAGCTCGGGAGTTAGGTGTTGTCGGCTGATCCGCGTGTGCCGCTCGATTTGGCTGCCGATGCGGCGAGCACTACTACTGCTTTTACTCATCTCGCTAATGGACTCAGTAGTTCATCCTGTAAACGCCAGAGAGACGCAGCTGCTTAGTTCAAGTTATTACCAGTCTCGAGCTTATATTTAAAACGCAAGCTCGAGCTTCGTCGAGATTCGAAGGCTGAGTTCACGCAAATGGCATTTCATCAATCTTTACATTCATCACGATGCTGTGGCAGCTGAATAACCCTTTGAAATTAGCATGTTATCTTGAAGATTACCGTATACCGAAACATATAATTCAGCTAGGTTTCTCTCTACGTACACTGTGCCACGTCAACACACGCAAAATAGCATTAATTGCGCGCTGCGTTTGTAGAGAACATCCGAATCAAGATTCATCAAGCTATGGAGAAACTAATTTCACGTTTGCGCTTTTCCACTCTGCTTCCTTAATTTAATTACAAATTAATTTAAATTAAATACAAGACAGCGATGCAATTCATTTTTTTTCGATAGAATGTCGTTGAATAGGAAAATGCAATCTCCGCATCAAAATTTAATCAGGAATGATGTAATCTTCAGCTAGAGTACTCTTCGCGCGACCACCATCTTACCAAGACTTTATTTAAAAATTCACGGAATAAAGTTTTGCCAGATGGTGCAAAATCGAAGTTACGAAACTCGTAAGTGAAACACAGAGCTTTAAATACTGCAGCTGCTGCCCCTTCGCGCACTCGGCCACCTAATTTACCAACTAATTTTTTTTTTTTAGAAAAAGCAGACGCATAAACTTTTTGCTTTTACCGTGTCCTATTTCAATTTCGACCTCAATTTTGCCGCAGGATTAATTTTTTAACTTTCACGCTAATGCGTCGAGAGTAACAGAGAAAGGTGCAGTTTTTCAAATTAATTCGTCAAAATGAAGCAAGAATTTCGTAGAATAAAGCACTTTGAAAACTTGAACAACTCGTTTTTGTTATTTCTGATAGTTGACCAAATCGATGAAATCGAAATTTCGCAAGAATGGCAAAGCAAGTAGAATAATCTCACCTGGTTGAAATTAGCGGCGGTAGCACGTCCGTAAAAAGCCCGGAAGAATTGAAGTAGCGGAATTTAATTTCGAGTGCGATGGAATGTAAAAGTAGAGGAAGCAAAAAAAAAAAAGCTCATTAGCGCCTGATTTGAATACTAAAATTTAAGCGCAAGCAGAAAGAAAAAAATCAAACTCGTATTTTTCCGCAGTGGATTTTCATTTGAAAAAAAAAAATCCCATTTAACGTACAAATATTTGCTCATTAGAGAAGGAAAAGTAATAATAATTTTCCGCGAATTTCCGGGGGGCGTGAAAGAGAAAGCAATCATTAATTGCAATTGGAAAAGTAGCAGGAAGCGTTCCAGCGAGCAAGAAAATAAAGCAGCAGCGCACCGTAAGTTTATATAATGATTTTTACATCATCCGAGATAAGAAAGGAAGGCAGAAGTTCATTAACGTTGTAATTGAAGATCAGTAAATAAGAGATACTAGGGAGGGAGGGAATCGTAAATGAAGGGGAGGCAAGTAAGTGACTTATGTAAACTCGGCGTGCGAGAGCGAAAGTAGAAGAGAAAGAGACCAGAAGATGGAGGAAATAAGCGATGCATGTTATATTCGTGCGGCCAGCCTCCGACGTTGGAATTTCAAAACCAATGAAGCCAGCAACATCGCAACTTCGGTCCAAGATCATGAATATTCCGCTATCTCGAGCGACAGCAGCACGGAGAAAGTAAACAGGGTACACCGTTGAGGTCAGGTGCGATGCTTCGATGTCTCGATCACGTTATGAGTTTAATATGCAAACGATATCAAGAAAAAAAAAACGGGAATGAAAGAAGTGGAAACTCGTGAAAAAAAATACTCTAGAATCAAGTACTTTCCTTTTTTTAATCACCTTAATATAAGAAGTCAAGTGTCGGGCAGACAGGGAACGAGGTAGAAAATTAACCGCAAATTAGAGGGTTGGCCGGGAAAATTAAAGCGAATGAATCCGTAAGGGAGCCGAGATGAAGACGCCCGTGAGTTTACTCTGCCGTGAGAGAGTGAGAGAATTTCTAAGTAAAAGGGGGGGATGATTCGCTTTACGACATCGCGTGCTCGGGAAGCGCAAGCTTCTGTCGTGTGCAACGATGCTTTTGCCGTACCAAAATTCTGATTAACGAGACGGCGAGTGATGGGTATGACATTTAATTTGATAAAATGGCAGCAGCGTGACACAAATAAAATGGAATATAGGGCATGGCAGGAAATGAAGAACCGCAAAGTTTTACGGTCGGTTGGTCGAGTGCAAACAACACAAGCAGCGATCTTTATCGTGCATAAAACTTCGAGGAGATCCGGTCAATCGGTTGGGATCAAGTTTTAATGAGTACTCTGAGAAGAGCTCGCTCTTTGCACGATCGCGAATAAAAGAAGTTGGCGCGCGGCGTTCTTTCAACGAGGGATTGACACTCGAGTCAATTCTTCATCACAGAGATCCGAAAGTCCAATCAATAATGTCGGAAAAAGGCTTGTTACTCGAGCCAGACTGCTTTGAATGAAAAAGACTTTCTCGCGATATAAATCAAGCAGCTTGTATTAGCAATGCTCGTGCCTCATATTTATTCAACGAGTTTTTGTACACTGCGATGCTTCACATTCATTTAAATTCTTGAGCAGATGGCAAAGCTACACTTGTCATTCGTTTCAGCGCTCTAGCGTTTCTTGAAAAAAAAAACAAACAAAAAACACAGCGGACATTACGTATAGCTGCTAGGCTTTGCAATGGTAATTTTGAGTGACGTCGTTTGCGAAGCGCTTAATCATTACTTTCAAATGCATAATCGCAAGTACAAGATAAAAGAAGATACTTAAATAGAACAGAGCAAAAGAATTGTCACATTTGGCGAAAAGTCGATTTTCACGGTTCGAGTGCGACAACGGGAGAAAAAGATTTGTCTTTATTCCTGTTCGACGACGACGGCGACTTGTCGAGTCCTCGAGCTTGCTTGTGACATTTCACGTGAGCTTCAATCCGCTCAGAAGAGAAGTTGACATGTCTTAGATAAAATATTTTACTCCCGCAGTACGAATGACAGCCACAAAAAAATATGAATTATTTGACATTCCTCGGATCTGCACAGATGACAAGGCAAGACTTTGTACGTGCGTTCAATTGCGATCGTGAGAAATATTGCAGTGAATAATAAAACGACTATTGTCATTGTGTGCATCGTTTTCACTCTGGAGTGGTGAAAACTAGTCAAATGATATCGACAATAGTATAACGATTTGTTTCAAAGGCCATTCTACTATTGATTTCTTACTTTTCCATGGAGAATATTATTGGGTAAGTTCTCTCTCGACAGTTAAATCCGCGGTGGAACTGATGCATTAAATTCCATTGTTATGGGACTAAGTTGAGTTAAGAGCAATATAACGCAAAGTTGCGCAACTGAGATGCGAGGAACAAAGAAAGAGACTAACATAAGAGGTATAATAAAAAGACGAGGTAGAAGAAAAAAAAAAGATTACCCTTTTATCGTGTAAAAGTTATGAACGTTAAAGTTGTGCGCTTGAGTTCGAAAGCTCGCGCACAACTGTTGAGCTAATCAGCCTGCAAGTTTTCAGGCAGAATTTCACGCAATATGAAACAAGTTCTCTGTTGACAAAATAATCTTAGAGTCCATGGCTACCAGCGCGCCACAGTTTATTCAATCTTTTCAAACATTTGCTTTATTAAAATACTTGCTGCTGAATTTTTCTGACAGAATCGAAATTTTTCCGTCTTTGGCTATGCAAATCTCTTCCATAATAAGTTTAACTTGATAATTTTGCTTATTCACTCTTTGCGATTGTTTTTTTAATATAGAAAGAAAGTATTCTACTTAGGAAAGAAAACATTGAATTCGGTACACAAAACAATTCAACTCTGCGCGTACTATCTACAAGAATTTGGTAGGAAGTCAATAAGAAAAGTAAGAAATCAACCTTTCGCGTAGACGAAAAACAATGGAAAGTAAAGCCAGGATAGAAGAAAAGAGTATGGAGACGAACGGACGAACTATATACGTGAATGGAGAAAAGCAGTTGCCGGGTGAATTTGATTGCTTGTTTATTCGCCGTCGTCGCCTGTTGCCGCATGGTTAGCCTCGTCTGCACGGAAATATTGTGCCTTTTTATTGCTATGGCTATTATCATCGACTCTCGCTTTGTATTTTACTTTCAATTACGTGTGCATCTCAAACTTGATTATCTCTCAAGATTTTCTCTAATTTTACGAATTTTCATTTCCAAGTGCAATTTGCACGATTTTGATACATCATACAAGTTTGTGAGCTTCTGTTTATTTTGAAATCACGCAGACGCAAAATTCTACGCTTTGATCTCGTGCCTAGTGCTTCGCTGAATCCCTACGAGTGTTTGGCTTTAAATTACGCGCGAAAAAGAAAGAGAATCAAACGCCATAACCGAGTTTAATCACGTTTATTTCTGCCATACGGTAGCTGCGCAAAATCTAGGTTTAATTGCAATAGTTTTAATACTGACATTGCTCAAAGACCTTAATTACGTTTATTTTTCGTTGGTTGTTTGACGGGAGTGATAGAGAATGAACGTTAACAAAGTTGCAAACGCAAAACGTGCGAAACGCTAACAGTCAAAGCAAGGCGATTAAATTGAAAAAAACATATACGCGTTTGAAACTTTACAGTACCGACCAAAAGTTTTTCGTGGCAGCGTTTACAAACAGAACCGCCGTGGCTTCGTTCGTGTGTATTTCACAAAAATTACTTTTCGCCACTCTTTTGTAGAAACAAATATGTGTCTAAGTTTGTTGCTAGCAGAATTTCAAAAAATTAGTTTTTCGCCAACTCTCCCATTGTTGCGGATGATAATTAAGTAAGTCAAAAAGGAACGTTCCACTCGGCATCTGGCAAACAGACACGAAAATAATCGCGCGTGAGAAAATCTTTTCCGTCGTTGTCCCCTCAGTTTTTTTTTACTTGCTTTCGGAAAATGCGCGAACCGATACCTAGCAGTCGTAAACGACGGGCGAGTAAGCCGAGCGCGCCCGCCATAAATATCAACACGCCGACGTCGTCGAGAGCGGCCGAAACTTCCCCGCCCTTTTCTTTTGATTTTTAATTTGCCTTCTCGGAGTAGCACTTCAAATGAGAGTCAATTGACGCGTAACAACAGTTAACGTGCGAGGTATTGAGGGTCTCCTCGTAAACTCCCTGGCCATGTGTTTAGTTTTAAGCGCCTTTGTATTTTAGCTGATAAGTGTGTGAGAAAAATTACCATACGAAAATAGAAATTTGTATCGGCGGCACGATGGAAACGTTGTAATTCCGTGCAAAGTTGGCTTGTAATACAATTTAAGGAATATTATGTATGCTGCGCACCGTAGAATTAATATTGCCTTTGTGTATCAACGTGAGATCGAAAAGATGTGCAACTATGTATTTATGCGAATTGCCTAGCGATGTTTGGTATTGTGCTGCGACGAATAACAAGAAAAATTAATGCTCTGGGTCAGAACAAGTGTCAAGTCGAGAACCTACAGTCAGTCGACCGTTGAAAAGTCTGCTATTTTTTATTTCGCGATGCGATAACCGGCAATTGAAGTTTAATTTTGATATGGCAACAGGTTTCATCGGAAGCTAAGGGTTTTATTATTTTTTGAATATTCGCGAGATTTTCATCAAGGATTAATTGAATTGGAAATGTGGATCCGGCAACGTGTAATGGGAATTGAAATGCATTGCATCGGAAAACAGCTGAACATGGTTCTACTGTCTGCTACACATTGATTGCTGCTGATTGATTGGACACGTCATGGCGACGACTTCGTGCAGATTGTATTACACGTCTCTTCTCTGCTTAGCTCGTACGGTCTGGCTGCTGAGCCAGGATCGCACGCTAACGGCTCGGGAAAATTGTTTTTCTCGAGGCTGCCTTGACCCCTGGACACAAGTGCCAGATGTAACAGGTCTACAGCTCGAATTTAACACGTGGGTTATTTCGAGGCTGCCCCGGCGCTCCGCGAGCAAAGCAGAGAGAGAGAGAGAGAGAGTGAGTGAGTGAGTGAGAGAGAGAAAATCAGGGAGGGCATGGAAGAGAGCAAGGCGCTTGGTTTTTCGGCGGGCCCTATAGGACGTGCCTGTTCGTGACGTCAGAGGGACAAGCCGCGCGGGGTAGGGATGCAGAGAGCAGCTTCGAGAGGGAAATGCGTGGAAAGCGACGACAGACTGACCTCAGGGCTCGACTAGGCAAGTCACTTTTTGTAAAGCACGCGTGCGACTCTAAATTTGTATTAGATATAGCTGTATACTTGTATTAGTTTTAACTTTTCTCAATTTGAATTTTTATAATCTCTTGTCGTGTGTTTAATTTCATTTTTCTTAGTTTTATATTCATTTAATTTGAACTTGTTTCGATATTCTTTAATATTCAATTCCTTATTGTATTAATTTTGCTTTCATTGTATTTTATGTTTGTATCTTTTCTTATTTCAACTTCATTTTATAATTTCATTATTTGTGAGTTTTTGATTTTGGTTAAGTTCAATTAAAATCCAAGGTTTTGCTAAATTGTGTGTTGTTATTGCTACCTTGCTCATCTGTCCCCAACACCCATAGAAATATTCAAAGGAGTCTATTGTACCTCATTTTCTCATAGAGAGTAAGCATCATTCGTAATAGCAATATTTTAGTGCGTGTTTGCCAATTGATACATACAAAGTCCTCGATTTAAGATTCATTGCTAAGAAAAAACAAAGAAAAAGCTTCTACTACTTGCTTGAAATGCATAATGAGATTTCCATTGGACATATTCAATGTAAATTTTTTTATCCTCGCAATATCGGAGAAAATGAATTGATAATATTATTTTAGTTTTCACGACTGTACGTCATTGTCAAATGAGGGGTAAGAATACCTTTGATATCGTGGATTTTACATTTGAACATTCAAATTGCTTTTATGACTATTGACCTTATTCGTATTCCGCTTTTGGTCGAAATATTTTTTCACAATTCTCGATGCATCTTTTAAACCCGTCCGTTGAGTTATTTTTTCTTTTCTTTTTTTTTGGTAACGTTATCCTCCATGCATATTGAAAATATATTGGTCAATCAATAAGATTTTGAATTTAATATCAACATCCACTAACTACCAATTTAGCAGACAGAAAAGACTTGAAAGTTTCTTCAAATAACCATCCTCAGTCCACTTGGTCCGGCATTAATACTCCCGACAAGCTCATTATTAGTAAACCTCTGATAAAGTCGAATAAAAGTTGGCAGATAACGACTCGATAAATTACCTACGAATAACGTAGTAGAAGCAAGAAAAGAGAAAAGAAAATGCAGTAATTAGCCTCGGAGTTTCCGCAACGGCGCATCCGCATGATAAGCTATATCGCGCCCAAATGTCTCCACTCGGTCTTAGGTCAAACAAGAGAAGAAGAAAAAAGGGAGGCGGGAAGGAAGCAGGACGAAGAATAGAAAAAGTGAAAGACAGGGACTAAAAGTTATTTCCCCTGCAGCGTCGGAGCGCAACAGCAGCAGCAGCAGCAGCAGCAGCAGCCGCCGCCGGCAATATTTTCCACTGCGAAGAGAAAGAGCAAAAAGATGGAAACGTATTCAATGCCTGCTGTATTCTGGATAAAAAACGAGCCACTATTGCACAAAAGGACGTATAACGAGGTTCATCGCGCCGCGGCAATCAATGGCTGCAGACGAGGAGTACAGATCACGTATCTGCACACACATCAATTGTATACGTCCATAAACAAAACGCGCACAACATATGTATGCACGAGGGATGTTGCTGCTAGCTACGCGAGCTTGCAGCTCTTTCGGTCTATCAACAACACAAATTGATACGGGAGTCAGAATAGAGGAGCTGCTGCTGGTACACGTCTATTGCATTTTCCCGATACGTATATGACGAAATCCTTAAAAAAACACACTTTTCTGGGGTCTAGAATGGCAAAAATTTTTTTTAATGCTAAGG
>JAWWMK010006781.1:0-28239 GCA_035047105.1 Galeopsomyia nigrocyanea
GATGCGATGAACAGACCTTATGTGCAGCGAGAGCGAAAATTGAACGGCGTGAAGGCAGCTGCACTGTGCGCTCTAAGCTGAGAGCGTTCTTTGACTCGGCCCAGCGTTGGATCATATGTAATTCTAAGTTGAACAATAACAAAAAATTGAATGTCAATATCAGATAGGTAGACTTGTATTGTTGTCAGTGCATTGTTATATGTATGTATGTGCATTAAACGTAATGTAAGACTAAAAACTCGTTCAAATGTAAAGCTGGTTCAAACTCAAATATAAATAAAATATAAAATGAAATCGTCGTTGACTATTTAAAATGTCTTCATTTACGTATCTCTAAATATAGATTTAATGATAAATTGTTAGAGATTAAATTATGAAATAAACAGTAGATATAGTTACAGCGAATTAATTTAATTTACATTTTTATTACTTTTATAAGAATACGTGAACAATATTTCATTATATGAGGGTGATACTCAAACTATTGGATAATTTGAATAAAGTTATTATTAATTCCAAAGTGATAATGAAATAAAAGTAAGTATGTTCTGTGGATAATTGAAGACTGCGTCTAAATCTACACAAAAGATTCATTTCAAAATAAAAATTGTTTTTTACATCTAAGATTTTTTGTAGGCTTTATTAGTACGCAAAGAAGACAAAATGGGGGTTTTTAGCGAATTAAACTACGTATTTTGCGATAGATAGACAATAATTGAAATTTTTCACTTTTTTTTGTGTAGATATAAGAAAACTCAAAGTAACAAAACCAGGGGGGCAAGAGGGGGGATTGAAAAATGTGGTGATTAATTTATCGTTCACTTTAATTACATAAATTATTAACTGTATTTGGAATGAAAAATTAGTCTAGTAAGCCGTTTTTTAAATTTTTTTGTGTAGATTTAGCCCCGGTGATAATGAAATGTAAGAAGTAATAAAATAGAAATAAAGTTTTTATCATGTATCACAATTTACATTCCAGGTTATTCAATAAGCAATGGAAGCAAGCAATAGAAAACTTCATTGCTAATTATGTGATTACAAACCATAATAGGTAACTCATCATTCCAGATCGAAAGGCCTCCATATTGTAAGTTTTTAATTGGTAACTTCCTCCTATTTGGTTGTTTTAAAAAACAATTATTTGACAATAGCTATTTGTTTTCATGAATACTTTATTTATAATGTGAACAAATATATAATAACGAAGTATTAATGTAGTATTTGGTAATTTAAATATTTCAATATCTGATATAATGTATATAGTATATTTTATTTGAAAAATATATTTTTTTCTAAATGTACATGAGCACAAAGAGAATCAGATGATGTAATTTCCATGTGGGAATCCTAGAGCAATTTTTCAATATGAAAAACAAATTATCTTGAAATCAGCCTGAAAATCCACAAATATTTTTTTTTTCGAATAATTTAGTTTCAAATCATTGATTTGTGAGTGTACTAATAAACCAATATGTTAATTAAAAATTTCTAGGTTGAAAAGATCAATGCAATCTTTTATGCAATAAATATAATGCGATTGAAAATATTATGACAAATGTACATAATATTTAAATTAACTCTTTTATTACATAATATTTTATAGTGGTTCACAGTAGAAGCAATGGAGAATTTATGTAATTTAGTATTTTTATTTTTGTTGATGAAGTGCAAACTGAATTCACAATTATACTTTAGATAGCTTATGAAAAAATTATTGAACATATCAACCTATTATTGTCCCTAATTATCTCATGTAACCTTTTGGTGATCAGAAGACAAGGACTAAATTTCAAATACATTACAAATGTAAAATATTATTACCAGAGCTTGATAGGAAGTTGACATTAACAGTTGACCAGCTAAAGCCAAATTACGTCAGAGCAATGACCCACCTTTTTTTATAAGACATGATACAGATGTCAGACTGTACCTGTAAGCCGTGGAGACCTTTTTCCATCATGCTGAACTAGACTATGCTAAGGTAGCAATAAAAATATAGTAGTCCATATTGGCTGCGTCTAAATCTATGCAATGGATTTATTCAAACATAAAATTTTTTTTTTCCATATATAACATTGTTTTAAGCCTTACTGACACTCAAGAAAGACGAAATAAAGCTTTTCAGCGAGTTTAACTAAATATATGGCGAAGAGAGACAATAATTGAATTTTTTTACTCATTTTTGCAGATATAAGAAAAATCAAAGTAACAAAACCAAGGCGGGGGTGGGGGGGGGGGTTGAAAAATGGGGTGATTAATTTATCATTCTTTTCAATTACGTCAATAATTTACTTCATTTACAATGAGGAATTTGCTAAGAAAGCCTTTTTTTCAAATTTTTGCGTAGATTTAGCCTCAGTGATAATAATTCCAATGAAAGATTGATGCATATATTTGTATAAAGAAAAATTCGACATAATACCGCGAAACAAACACACAGAGACGTATATAGAGGACGATGACGAACAAAGGGTTTTTCGCCGACGAGATACAGATAAAGTTCCTCGGCGGCAGCAGCAACAGCATCCGTTCCACGTACATATATATACGTCATATAAACGTTGGCGGCATCCGCGCGTATGTACACACATACACAATCCTTTTTGTCCGCGGGTCTTCCGGTGCCGCGCGACCGAGATACACACATACTGCCGCTCGAGGAAATTCATTTTTTGGTTCATTTTTTTATAGTTAATCTACCGCAAGTTTTCTCCGAGTTGATTCACTAATCCAATTTCCTCTTTTTTCTTTTTGTTGCAGGTGAGTGTCGAGAAGTTAATGCTGGGTTTACATTTCAACTTGATTTATTGGAGTAAGTTGGTTACTATAAAGCTGATCTCATAAAGTGAAATTTTTATACCGAGTGTCGGACTTGTGTCATTAAAAAGAGTGAGTATAACCTCAGGGAACAGAACTTTTATACAAGAATGAAAATAGACCTATTGTATATATATAATCGAAGAATCACGCGTAATAAGAAGACTTTTCCCAACGTAATAATCGACAATGGATCACGACGTCGTATATAATTGGCGCAATTCGATTACAACGAAAACCGCCTACATAATACAACATTGAAAGACGCAAATTCGAATTTTCAACGCACCGCGCGCGCAAAAATAGTCCCGTCTATTTTTCGCTGTTGCGCAACCATGATGTGCCCTCCCCTTGGAAAGAGGGTTGCTTGCTGTCGCATAATTCGCGTTCGTTACGAAATCACCGACGACGGCGGCGGCGGCGCACCCTTATTATATGCATATATCCGTCGGCTTCTATATAGAGCTTGGGCTTTGCAATGACGTGCGTTTTACCTCGATGTATATATAGTATTAGAGCTTTTACGTATGTATATACAACGACGTATATATTTTCCGCGCGGAATGTTGGGGCTTGAACTTTGCTCGCAGATGTTTACGTTAAGATCGAGAAGTTTCTGCGGGTTCTAACTTTCTTCTTCTTTCTTTTACTAATAATACTGGCGTGACCTTGTTATTGATGTAATAATGGATTGTGTATGTTTTTCGGAAGAGAAATTGTTTTTCAGAAAAATATGCTATTGTACACAGAGGTACATGGTGACATGAGGACGTTGACTGTTGAATTTTAAAACATTTTGTACAATATTTGCTGTATTATTTAGCTACGGTGGAAATAATATTTGTCTATTAGACTTCACTTGTTCAATGAGCTTTGAATAATTGATAATGGAAAAATAAATAAATGTAAAAAAACTTATTTCCAAAATGAACAAAGAAAAAAATATAATATATTGTGACTTTTCAAATTTAGAATATCTGCACACAATGCATAATTACTTTCCGGACAAGTAGTGACAAGTATTTGATAGACAACTTTTTTTTTTTTGCGCTGGCATACTTTCGGCCAGCATTTATCGTTCTTATCGACAAATGACTACCACGCTTTCATACCACATGCGAAAAGTCAAGTATTATTTTTAAAAGCGAGTATAGTATCGTTCACAAATTATTTTGCGATAATAAAAGGGTAGACAAATGACTACCACGCTTTCATACCACATGCGAAAAGTCAAGTATTATTTTTAGAAACGAGTAGTATCGTTGACAAATTATTTTGCAATAAAACAAAATAATCTAAAGCAACGATGACGTTGCGTACATTTTTCTTCCCCCGTGTGTTTGCGTGCGTGCGAGTACAGAACATAAAAAAACAATCCTTTCTATTGAATCAGTGAAGTCAGATCTGAAAGTGACGTTATAGGGTGGGTAGGTATAAGTTCGTTGTAACAACGCTATACGTCGTCGTCGGCCGAATTACGTCAGCAGCGATGACGTTTTATAATACGCGCGCGCGGAGTTAAAGTCCCCGTTAAAATGCGCGGCTTACGTTCTCTCTCTCTCTCTCTCTCTCTCTCTCTCTCTCTCTCTCGCTCTCTCAGCCAATGAGAATGACATAATTATGCAGCTTTGTTTTTCTCCTCCCCCTCATCTACGACGTAAACATCCAAACACGTTTCTCAGATTGACGATATAATAGATCGTCGCGTTTGAAAAGCTATTTATGGGGCTACTATTTTTTTAATTTCGAGTGGGAGGAACGTTTCTTCAAGCCCGGTGACAATAAGTATCGCTGCTGGGAATTTATTGACTCAAGTGGTCGTACAATGTTACCTTGACAAAAAGACTCGCCGCATATTTGGATACACGTTCATTGATTCGGTATGTGTGTCTGTGCGTGATCGCGTTTAATTGATGTATCTCTTCTGTATATTCCATTCTCATATATCTGTGACTTGATTGAGAGGAATAAAAAGAAAACAAAATGGGAATTTAGGGCATTTTTATGTCATCTAAATAAGAAGTGTAATCACTTTCAAGTCTACGACGCCGCCGAATAAAAAAGATTACGATGAGCCTTGACACGATTTTACTGAGGTAAATGAAATTTCGGCTTTGATCGAGTTATGGCGTTTCGCTAAAACTTTCGAGTTATAAATACGTCTCTTTCGTAAACAATATTTCGCGTATTAACTCATTTCCAAAGTCATAATCATTGTTTGTGTCCGGTGTTTTATCCTCGTGTGCGCTCGCGAGAATTCATTGTTTACCGCGTTTTTTTTATTTTCGTATAACTATAGAAATTCTGTGATTGCGTTTTAGTTGCAATTTTCTTAGAAATAAAAACAAACAAAATCGACGAAATGAAACCTTACAAAATTACTGTGTACAATAAGATAGATAGCTCGTAAAGGGCCATAGAAGAAAACGCGCGCATGACAAACACAGTTCTAACATGTATATATAGAGAAGTAAACAACAAACTTCGTATAGCGAATGAGAGAGAGAGAGAGAGTGGCATGTGTCCGCGCAGCATTATCCTCTCCCTACCTTATTTTCCCCACTTTGAATGTATGTGCTCTGTGTCAGCGGCATGTGTGTTTCTGTATATACGAGCCGATCTAAAAATAGCCATCCGCTTGGCGGCGCTGCGGCACGACAACTCGCGACTGTGGCTTCTCTCTCTCTTTCTCTCTCCTCTCTCCCTGCGCCTCGGAGTCTCGCGTCGCCGCCACCACCACCACCACCACCACCACCACCACCACCGCCTTCTCACTTCTCAGTCGTCGGTCAACGTTGCTACCGCGAGGTTGTTTCATTGATATCACTGCATTATTTTTTTGCTGTCTGTATACTATTCGTCGAGTGCGCGCGCGTTACAGTGTTGCTATTTTTTGTTGTTGTCATCTTCAACGTTGACGCCCCTTCAACATATATGTACTGACAGAGTGCGAGTGAGAGAAGAAGCCAGTGCTTTGTGGAAGATTTGTTGTCTCCTGCATATAAAATAGGTAAAACAAAAGCCAGAAAAATAAATAAATTGTCAGAGAGAGCACGGCGACGTTTTACGGAGGATGGAATTAATATCTGCGATTTTTGTGGTCAGTGTGGCAATGCGTTGATTTCTCAAAGAACGATGACGAATCTCTCGCGTTGTTGTTCACCGAATGTCTAATCAGCATTGGTGTTTTTCCGCGTCATATGTGTTTTTTTTGTTTTTTTTTTTGCGCGCGCGCTTGCGATTTATATTTGTGGCGAATTAGACAAACACACATATATGATAAAGATGACGTTACGTAACTTGGCGCCGAGAGTTTTGAGAAATGAAGTTTTTTGCTACATATACTTGTATATTATGCCGTACGCGTGAGGCATATATATCATATAGAGATACACTTCCGAGTAATCTCACTGTTTGTGTGCAAGTGGAAAAGTTTCTTGCTTTTTACTTCGTGTATCATGCACACACACATACGCAGACTGCACAGACACGATGGAAAATCTTGCGGTATTGCTCCGCTTGCTAAATTGCGCGTTATAATCTCATCGTTAAAGTGCACCACGCGATTAAAAGCGTATTAGGTCGACTAAGAAATTTTCCCGCTGCGAGTGTTTTTATTTATTTATTTTTTTTTTTCTGTTTCGCGAGCGATGATGCGGGTATACACACACACACACACACACACACACGCCGAAAACACCTGTTGTTGCACGCGTATGCGCGTCTGTCTCTCTCACGTTCGATGTTTTGAGCTATAAGCTCGGCTTTGCTTTGCCTTGTTATTTATTAAAAAAAAAAAGAAAAGGTATATACCACGGAAGCTATATGCGATATTGATCTTTCTACAAATCAATCGCCAAACAAACCATACGACGCGAGATGCGGTATGTGCGCGATGCTTCCGTTTCATATGTTGATAATGGAAGTGTGGGGTGGGGGGCGTGTGTTTGTTTTGATGCGGATATTGCAGAACCGTTAATTTCGCGGAATGCAGGGGGAGAGATTTCAGACTCAATCGCAGATAAATAGATTTCGAAATTACGTATAAATCACAGAGCTCGTTAGCATAATAGACGTCGAGAGACTGGGGAAATTTTTTTTCGAGGTAAAGCGGAAAGTTTTTTCCTCTTTTTTTTTAAGAGCATAGGATTCTCGGAGCGTCGTACGAAATATATATAATCTAATATAAAGTGTGCACGGATTAGTTCGAGGATAACGACGATGATGCGATAATGTCTTAAGGAGTAATATATATGTAGCTACCGTGCGAAATTGTACTGATTTCAAAAGTGGCAAACGTATACATAATT
The DNA here is from genome assembly GCA_035047105.1 of Galeopsomyia nigrocyanea. Taxonomy (NCBI): domain Eukaryota; kingdom Metazoa; phylum Arthropoda; class Insecta; order Hymenoptera; family Eulophidae; genus Galeopsomyia; species Galeopsomyia nigrocyanea. The sequence continues at coordinate 7,131 of JAWWMK010006781.1, forward strand.
ACGCGTCGTAGGTATAATATACTGGTTTTTCAGAGAGAGAATTTCGCGTGTGCTTTAAATAAAGAAACCACAGGGATTCTGAGAATCTGATTATGGCACTTAACGAATAAAAAAAAAAAAACGCTCGTGCACGCGCGCACGCAGAATAAGCAAGTTGCGCGGCGAGAGATGTATTAATGACTGCACGAGCGGCGAGCGCGCGTTCGACTATATTAAATGCACTGTCATTGCGAATATTCCGATGAACTCATTGTCAGACTATTAATGTTGCCTTTCAAAGTGGATGAAGAGAAATTAACGAGATATCTCGTACAATCAATCACTGCGACTTCTTCTTCAGCTTCTTCCTTTTTGTGCGTTTACAATGAAGTAAATAAAAAAAAGAATATAAAATCAGTAGCCCCTGTGCAGCACGACCTCTCTGAAGAAAAGCGTCTGTTTACGTTTCGTCGGCCGTGGATTTTCCATCGCGGCATGTGGAGCGCAAAGCAAGCAAGCAAGCAGCAGCAGCGAAGGCTTTGAGAAACTCGACGTGGTTATAATTAGAATCGAAAGTGCCGACTGGAAAACGTGTAGGCGATTTCGCGCTCGCGCGTGGGACGTTTCATTGTGTATATGTGTATGTATGTATGTATGAGCCGACGGACACTCTCGCGCGAGGGACGCGCAACAAAAACTTTTCAACCTGTCATACGACTTTTTAACTCTTTTTTTTTTATTTTTACGTATAATAGTTGAGCTTGAGAGAGCTTCGTTCACTTTTACATTTTCTGTGAGTTTTTTTTTAAGTGCGACGGAATTAATTGTACAATTTTAATACTCGCGCATTTGTTTGAGCTTGAATATTTGTGCATCTCTATTTTTGTTCAACCGGGTGCGGTATATTAGTTCTAATTTTGGATACATCGATTAATTATTTTTAATTGCCCATAAATTTTGGTTTAACATGTTTTTTTTCTTCATTCGCCGAAATCTTTTTTTTAAACGAATTCTGGAACGAAATTTTTTTTTTTAGAATTTTAATGATATTTGATTACTCGAAAATTTGAAAAATGAACCAAATCGGTCAAAATTTGCAATTCGGATTTAGCGACTACACATACCTAGTTTTCGGAATTAATCATCGAAAATCGAAAAACTATACGAAACCCGGAATACTACCGAGAGAGAAAAACAAGAAAGATAGAGATAAAAGAGAAAAATATTCCAAAAGCGAAAAAAAAACTCACGAAACCTATATATGTATGTGTAAAGCCAATAGATAGAGAGAAATGAGATAGAGAGAGAGAGAGAGAGAGAGAGAGAGAGAGAGAAAGAAAGAGAGAGAGAGAGAGATGATACTGCGGCAAGCGGAAAATTATAGTCCGACCATTTGTAAGAAAGTTATACTCGAGATTAGGACAGTGGAAAAAATGGACCAAAACCAGTATTATATATACATACGCGCCGCACACTCGTAATGTCCCGTTATATATTTTTCTCTTCCCTTCTCGAACGCAAAACTTATCAATAAAGTCGAGCGCTCAGATGCAGAACGCGATTTCAATGTACATATATAAAAATTCGTAATTTATTGCTCCGTTTACATCGACAGATATACAAAGTATTTTTTTTTTTGTTATCGGGCACGACTTTTCATTTCGTCACTTCGTATAGACCTCTTGTCTTTATAACGCGATACTTGCCATGCTAATTAATGTGCGCACATGTGAATTTATCCGATAAGCAATGAATTTTTTTTGTGAAAAGAAAAAAAAAATATTTCAGATAACGAATCTCGTTCCTTTCTCTCGAAGCCTGTACAATATACAATGAAATTTCGACACAGCGAGAAAAGCCAACAGCGAGTGAAAAGAAAAAAAAAACAGTAGTAGCATACACGCGGAAGATCCATCGATGTGCATATATAAAACTGGTATGCGTGCATTATGAAATGTTCGATCGAGGCAGAGAGCCGCGCTAAAGACCACGTCAATCGTCGTCGTGTAAAGTCGTCTGTATAACCTCGTTCGTGTGTGCAAAGTATATAACACACAACACGCACACACACACAAGTATATACCCGAGCTTATAGTTCGCTTGGCAGAGGGGTTTAATGATCGGTTATAATGCTTAAGCCGACGCCATAAGATGATGGATTACAACTCGCGAAGAATTATTTAAACGTGAAGAAGAATTTTCATGCGACGTGCAGCGCACATGCGACAATATACGGCATGCGAATATTCTCCCACGGCGTTTGTTGTATTTTTCCGTGTGCTGAACGTGCCGGATTCGTATATATGTATATATTGCCGATACTCGCGAAATTCTCGGTTTAAAAATAAACCAAGAAGAGTGTGTGAAAGAGAGAGGGGAATAAACTGCGTTTTCGAAATATAGTGATATCGTTTTTCTTACTTATTCAAAGTCGCGTCTGATACCGATATAGTTTTCTCGGGTTTTTCGTTATTGGATTTTAATAAAAACGCTCTCGCGACAGTGTTTCGGGCGCAACGTTCGAATGCCAGCATCACACCGCATCGATGTTGCTCTGCCAGTAATAAAATTTCGATCATAGTAAATGATTCGTTGTATTCGCGATGCAAAGTCGCGACGGTAAATTGTAAATATTTCATCACGATCGAATCCCAAACTAAGTTAGTAATGCCACGTTGTGTCGTCTCTCTCTCTCATACGTGTTTATAGCTCATCGTGAATAAACATATACAATGTACAATTATTATATTCCGTGCATGCAAGATGAACTTTGTCGTCAGAGTATATAGCGCTTGAATAAATAATGAATGGAAAAAATTTCATTTTTTTTTCGCTTCGGCAACTGTAATATTATAAACACGAGTCAAAACAAAGCGAAAAATTTTTTTTTTGTTAAAAAAACTCGATCGCAGCCACATTCATCATCGGCGCCTCGCGGCTACACAGGGAATTCCCCTATAATACTTTCTCTTGACTGCACGTGGAGCCACTATTATATATATGCCTGTAATATTTCGGAACGGTGAATGGATCTTTTTTTTCACGAAAAAAGAAGGAGGAAAGGTTGACACGTGCGGCTCTTGATACGAATTCTTAATTGCGTAGGCTGGATTGGGTCAAAACTTCTTGCCGATTTGCGTTTTATAACACGCGCACGAAGTCGTTTGCCTTGAAGAAAAAAAAATTCTTTTGGACTCAAAAAAAAAATACAAAATTAGAAATTTAACGCGTGTAAGCTTTCTAAATTTTTATAAGCTTTTTTAGCGGTGTGTATAATCGCGTCATTTTTATTCTAACGTATAGCGATAGACATCGGAAGACACGTAACGAAGAAAGGGTATGCGATGATCAAATTTTATTTGCAAGCAATATCCCTCAAATTAACTTTTGTTTTTCGGACGAAGATAAATAAAATTGTCAATTCGTTTGTCCCATGTTACCGAAATGCTCAACGAAAAGGAAAAGATCGGTCAGGCGTTGGAAAAAAAACCTTATAGCTAAGTACGTAAATAAACATCGTGTTTTCCTCACCTTCGAAAAGTAAAAAAAAAGAGATAAACTGCGAACGTCAATCACGCACGATTGACCGAATTCATCTGTGCTTCCGCGTCTGTATATATGTATACGAGAGAGGGTGCCCGCACGAGAGAAAGAGAGAGAAAAACCAGAACTATTAGCGGGATATTGAACTTCGCCGTGGCGCCTCGCTGTCGTTGGCTGCTGTAATGTTTTGCCGTACACGAACTGTACATGTTGCGTAAGGAATATGACACACACACACACACACACACATACACACACGCGCGCGCGAGTTACACATCATTATTATTCGTGAGAAATGGAAATTTCCTTTTTTTCTTTTTCTTTCTCTCTCTCTCTTTCAATGATGCAATTGCATGCAGTCCGTGAGAAAACATTCGCGTCAAGTTCACGAAGAGAACGTTCATCATAACTCTTTTTTAATAAAGTCATATACACGATCTTCGCGCGAGACCAATGGAAGAAAAAAGAGATTCAAAAAAAAAAAAAAAAAAATTCAATCGCCACAAGAAGTGTCATCGTTGTCGTTTCAATAAAACCGTCCCACTTTCGTCGTCGAAGAATGCACACGCGCTCGCGCGAAGTGACGTCACCGACGGATCATTCGCCTCTTTCTCGTATGGGGATCAATTTCAATCGCGCGAGTCATGCGTAATTACGCTACCCGCCACAAAGAATCCGCCGACACCGTCGCCACTGGAATTTTTTTTTTAAATCAACTTTGTTTAACGGGATGTTCGAACAACAAAAAAAAAACAAACTTTTTATTCAGTGAAAGTCCGCGTAGCTATTTCGAGACACGCGTCGGCTGTTTTTTTTTCTTCTTCGTTTCTTGTCAGTTGTGTTATACGTGCGCTTAATTCCAACTAAATCTTTTATATAGCCAAGGTTGTTGAGGCGCGTGCACACGCGAGGTTTTAAGGAAAGAGAGTGAGAGAGAAAAAAAGAGATTCGCAAGTTTTTCGCCGAATTAATTCAATGCCTTCTTTTGATACACGCGGGGATCGTCTATTTTTAAAATCATACTTTTGCCCTTGATGCAATTTTTTTTTTTATTTTATCGAACGTCAAGTCGTAAAATAAAAAAATAAAAATTATGCATATAAAAAATAATTTAACTTGTTGACCTCCAATATCGTTTTACGATCCCATAATTCTTTTATTATTCAATACAAAGTATTGCATTTGCTCGCTGAAATAAATTCATAATTCAAGCTAAATAACTCGTAAATAAAAAAAAAATAATATTCGTTCATTAATCCATTGGTAAATCGAACGTGTAAACCATGCGTCACGAAAAAGCTAAAAAAAGAACTGATAACATTTCGCAAGTCACACACGCGCGGCGTATATATGTATATATAGGAGATAGCAAAATAAAATTCGCGGTATACACTGGCACACATCGCTTACAATCTCCGAAGTGATTGCATCACGCATCTTGCGAGGCGAGAAAGCGCGTGCTTCGAAAGCGACTGTCGGTCAGTGGACTTTTGTTAGTTCAGCCGCGCGGCTCGATAACGATCGCCAAATACAAAGTCCAGTCGATGAAAAGAAAAAAAGAACAGCTGCGAAAAATGGAATTTCAACGAAATCGGGGAGGCGGAGATTGGGGAATTCCGCGTGTGTCGATGATTGGACGTGATTTAAAAATAATTTTTCTAATAATTCGCTGGTGATTTGTCGATGAGTAAGTTTTTTTCTTTTACAAACACGGCATTCCCAGAGATAACATTTGAATTGCTAATTATAAATTCGTGATGTTTACGTTCATCATCGTTCAAGTTTTTGCGTGGAATTCATTAACAAATACCTACGTGATGATTGGATTTTGCGAAATTCGCTCTTTTTGTCATAAACAAACGACGCAGAAAAATGTGAAAATCTGCACTGATCACATATGAAAAAGACCATCCTCCAAACGTCGACTGCCAAATGACTACAAAATTTGTTGTCATCACACTCAAAGCAGCTTTTTCTTTCGCAGAAACAAAACTTTTATCTCCGTTTCGTCGAGAGAGAGAGAGAGAGTAAGAAAGAAAACAAATAGTGCGTGTGTGAATGAAAAAAAAAATTCTTAAGTGGATGTAGCTTCGTCTCATCGTCTTATCCGAGCTACGCGTCTCATAGGGGCATATGGCCCTGGACCATGCTACCATTCACAATATGCACCATACGAATCAACTAGGTATGTTTTGTTCAACGCTGTTATTTATTGTTTTCTTTTTTTTTAAATAAAGATAATGTTCGTTGACGCACGTTGTTTAAAAAAGAATACAAAAAGTTAAGAATTATTTCTAAACTTTGACGCACGAAGCTGCGTATTTTCGTTGTATTAACAATAAAACAAGAGCCGAACGCGCGTCAGATCGGCAAAAAAGAAAAAAAAAATCCCAAGAATTTTCTATTTCTAAGGTGCGTATTATTAATATCCAAAAAAAAAAAACCAAACCCGCGCGCGTGAAAATACGTCGTTGTTGGCTGCCTAATTATTTTTAGCAAAAACTCGATTATAAATAAACCTCGCTGTCCGTTATAAATTTTCATGTTTTGAGATGGATAGAGAGATTTATTTCCCAAACGTAAACATCAAAGATCGATTTTTCTTTTTCCGATTCGTCAACGAGAAAAATCGTGAGAGAGAGAGAGAGAGAGTTTGGTCGTTATCCCGCAAAATGTCAAATGGTAAAAATAGCCAACGCTCGGCTAATCTTAGCAGCATATCTGCCGGCAATCGGCCAAAATCGGCGCGCGCAGCTTTTTCGTCTTCTTCTTCGCGCGCACGATCTGACCGCCTACCTGTCTTTTGATGTTACGAAGAGAATATATATACGCACGCAGTGCTTTTTCCTCGCGCGAGCTTTTATTACGTGTTCCGTGCGCGCTCCGTTAATACGACGAGGATCAAACATTCGCAAAGCCAAATTTCGTTTATAGTGAAAGAGTGTGATTGGTGTTTTTTTTTCTTTTAGATTTTTCGTCGAATTGTCATTACAAGTACAAATCGACGTTTCATTCGTCGAATGGAAAATTACACGTGCGTATATATTTATATCCGAAATTGGTAACGTTACATTTATATACGAAAGTTCATGTTTTGTCATTGATATTTTCGCGGTGCACTCGCCGCGTCGTCGTTCGATTTAAACAATTCAAAGCGCGCCAGTTGTTCCGAAATCGTATTTCCATCGTTCCTCGGTGGTATAAATTTAAATATAAACTCTCGCGATGTATTCTCGGTGTTTGACACACTTATCTATTTTACTTTTTCATGCACATTTTATGCGCGTTTATTTCATACTCATCGCTTTATATATCTGCCCACAGTGCACCGTCACGTATTGAATTTATCACACGACGATGGATTGACCTCGAAATTAAATATCCAAAATTCGTGTTCTAACTTTGTAACGCACTACTTATAAAAAAAAGTATCTCATCGCGACCTTCCAACAATTAAATATTATTAAGGTCGCATTGAGAAAAAAAAATTAAAAATACATACGGGGGCTTTACATTAGTAGAACTCCCGCAAAAACTAGATCGTCTATAAATAACGATCGAATCGCCCGTTCGCCGAGATAAGAATTATCCGTCGCCGCGCCGACGACTCTAAAAATAAACGAGAGAGTACAGTGATCGATTGAAAAAAGAAAAAAAAGTTTCGCGACCGCTCAGAAAACTTAAAATACACTTCCGCGAGCGTTGAATTCATCATTGACGTTATCGACATTAAAGTGTCTCTCGATATAGAAACCTGCTGTGTATATATATATATATATATATACTCGTTGACAACAAAAAAACGCAAATACAGAACGAAAGATGAGAAATAAAACAGCATTATAGAGCAAGCAGGAAGATTCATTTCCTGTTGTGCACGTAGACTATGGCGCGAAAGTTTCTCACAGAGCGTCGCGTCGGTTTTTCAAAAAAAAAAAAAAAAACATAACACGTGGAAGAAAAAAAAGAAGAAGAGCACACTTTGGCGTAAGAGAAGCTAAACTGCTGCCAGACAGAAATAAACTTGGGCCGTACTCTGGCTGGCGGCCGGCCCGTATTTTTAGGCCGGCCAACGTCTAAATCCGAATCTCTCTCTCACTCTCTCTCTCTCACTCTCTCTCTCTCTCTCTCTCTCTCTCTCTCTCTCTCTCTCTCTCTCTCTCTTCGAGAGATGTGAGACAAAGCCAAAGCGACCGCCGCATTTTCGTTACGAAACTTACAACGTCTGCCTTTCAACTCTTCAACTCGGCGCTTTTCGCTAATCGATGCGATTCTTTGTCCGAGGTTTTGGTTTATTACGAGAGAAAGTAATAAAAACAAAGCCGTGTTTGCGAATCGACATGACTATTCGCGAGGAATTGAATAAAAAACACAATATTGTTTGCTCGATTTTTTATGTACACCGAGTTTTTGCTTGTTTTGTTTAATCCATTAAATGCGATCTCTATTTGAAGAGCGAGAGGGAGAGAGAGAGAGAGAGAGAGAAGTGGTGCGTGTCAAATCATAAGCTTCACGACAGTTGTACGTGCCGTTTTGCGAAAAGAAAAAAAAATAAAACTTTTTTTTAATCATCCGTGTGTACTATTTGCGCGCGGATATATATGATATTGCGACTGAATAAATCACTTGAACTGAAAGCCCCCGCGCGCTCGCGCGTGTATACACATATATAAAAGTTATTCTCTCGAGAAGCATCAAATCATAATATATATAAGTTACGCGTGCGTCGCAAGCGAGCAATTACATTATAAATAGCACGACGTCGGTTATAAATACGAGAGGGAGAAGTTAATAATAAACACTTTGATCGCAACGAACACGACGTAACGTTCGAATCTCTCTAATGCGAATTATATACATACACACACGCACACGCGCGCGTGAGACGGTACAAACTTAAACTGCAAAGTCTTCTTCTCCATCGTCGAGTGTAGGCTCGCAGCACTGCACACACCGACGCGACGCGACGACTTTATTCTCGGCGCATGCTTCTCTTAAGGTGTCTGTAGGTCAAGCGGGACATATAGTTACATCCCCTCTTCAGTGTCTGTCTGTATGTGTGTGTGTGTCTGTGTGTGTGTGGTCGTCCTTAAAATAAGAGCCCGAAAATTTGTTGTCTTTTTGGAGTTGTTAATTACGACTGGAAATAACGACTGAATCATTTAAGTGCTTTTCGAGTACTGCGAGCTGAGAATAAGCAATGAAATCAGTTGTTTAGTGATTCCGTTATAATTTCAACTTGATAGATTTAACCTACATTTTCAAAAGTGGATCCAACGTCCGAATAAAACATGCTCGTTCGAAACATTCGAAATATAACTGTCTCCTAAGTCAATCTTTATTATCAGTTTCTCTTCTATAAAAAAAGAAACCGCATGGGAAAAAAAAACCCCATCAATGGAAAAGTTGAAACGAGAATTTCAACGTAAAAATGAATTCACGCGAACGAAAATTTTCCGGCTGTCGCACACGCGACGAACAATGAAATGTGTATATATAGTGAGGGGAATCGCGCGACGGACATAAAGGAGTCGATAAGAGACGAAAGGGATAGTGAATTATTATGTGCCGATTTTTAGTCCGCGCGAACGCAGCTGCATGTACGATTCGTCTTATCAACTTTGCTTTGTTTACGACGACGACGATGATGATGATGATGACAGCGTGCGTGCTCGTGACGTTTGTTCCTTGGTATACATGTTGCAAATTGATATCGTCGGTGGACACTGGTTGTTGTTGTTTTTGTATTTATATTTCTAGAGAAATACCATCTGTAAAGAAAAATATATATAGTTAAAAAAATTAATAAGTGTTAATTAATACTTATATACAGCTGTTGCATTATTAGAGATTAGATTTTTGTTATCTGCAATTATTATCCTGCTCTATTTGTAATAATGCATATATAACAAAAAAAAAAGCGTCGCTAATAAAACTCGAAAGAAAAAAGAATGTTAAGAACGTTAATTTTCAATCCAAACATCGTACAACTTTGAAACGGTAGCGCGCGCGAGATGTCAACAATCCTTCGTCGGCACACTCGACATGCACTGGCAATCTTTGAAGTGTTTAGCACGCGCGGCCTTTTTTTTCTTCTTCTGATTGCATAACGACTTTTTCCAAGGAACGTCGTTGTCGTCGTCGTCGCGGAAATTCAACTTCTTTTTTTTCTCTCTTTTTTTTCCCTCGGCTTTTCTATAAATACAACTCGCGACCTCTAAAGTACGCGCACTTGCAATTCCCTGCGAGCGGAGTTTCTTTTTCGCACTTTTCTCAAGTACAACAGAGGATTGTCCTAATTGTTCACGTGCCAATATATAAAACATGACGCAACGAGAGAAATCGCGACGCTGGATATATACAAGAGTGATAAAAGCGTGCGAAAAATAAAAAGGAAAAATAAAATCAAGATGCGATTGTGCAATCACACACACACACACACACACACTCACACATACATTACACAGAGATGACATAACGTAATATACAGAACGACAACATTCCGATAAAACATTGCGCAATACACGATGTACCGTAATACACGTAACAATGCATAATTTCGCGTTGATACGCAGGTTTTACTCTCGTCGAGGAGGCAAATAATGAGAGAGGAAGAATAAGGAGAGAAAAAAAAAACACCGCAAGTGCAATGCCAAAGTGTCATGCGCGTATTATTAAACGACAAACGTATGTATGTACGTGTCACTTAACAAGGTTCGGATGGTTTTCACATCACGGACAACTATCCGGCAGTAAACTGATCGTGTGACAGCTATAGCTGCTGCTGCTGCTTGATGGTAATCGGAATAATTATATAGCTACCGGTAGTTTTGCTGCCCTCATGGACAAACTACCTGATATTTGTTTTTCCGAGGAGAAATAATAAAAAAACATTCGAGTTTATTGTCAGTGTCGGAGCAAACAACGTGAATTGTTTTGTTTAAATGCATTTTTGTTTTCAATGAGAGGAAAATTGGGAAATGGAAAAATTTTTATGGCAGAATAACGGGCAGATTTTTATTTAACATTCAAATATTGATTTTCCAATTTACACGTGTGTTAATAGAAATACCTAATAATTCGTGAGGATTTACTTGACTTATTATTAGTAAAATGACAATTCAATTGACGACACTTTAAAGATTCCTAGTAACACAATTCGTAAATCACAACGCAAACGTTGATTTCAATCCTTACAGTAATGCATTAGAAAACTTGCCTCTCTCTCTCTCCACGTTTACAACTGCTAACTTTTTCTATATATCGCAAACTCGAGTTTTTCAAAGTCAACGACGCCATAGCGCACGCACGCACACACGCACACACACACACACACACACACACACACACACACTTGGTGCAGTAGCAGTAGCATGCGATTGCGTAACGACATTACACGCGCAGTCACGCGACGGACTACTCGTGTATATATGTAGGGGATTATAAATTTGTTGTAATCGCTCGTCGACCAGTTTCTCCTTTTTTTTTTTCTGGTAAAAATAAACTGCCATTACATGCTTGTTACATCTGAATTTTCTGACAAAAATATTTTTCTTTTTCGTTCGTCGTTATTTCCAAAGAAATTCACGAGAGATATACTTTCTACGCGCAGCGGAAGTGGAATAAACACTTTTTGCGTGTTTCAATTTTAAACCTGCGAGATTCCGGGAATCGCCAATGAATCTACCTGTGACTTTATAGTATATAACAATCACGTGTCTCTTTCTTTCATTCGAATAAAAAAAATATATATGTTAATCGGATACGTGCCCAGCTCGTGAGTCACGCGTGGCAGTTTTAACGGATAGAAACATGCTAAAAATAAACGAACAAAAGATTAGAGAAAAACTATTTGCTTATTACTGCTTGCAGAATTCAATATTTTTATCTTTCGCGTGTACTTTGTTTGGTAAATAATACGTTAACTGTCGTTGTCTCTCAGTACAGGCTGACACAATTTATATATACATACATACGTGTAGAGGTGTTAAGTTTCGTGCTTTTCAAGTTAAAGTTGTTTATCTTCCCGCAGTAGTGATATTAAACTGTTGTCATGTTTTAAAATGAAATATAATCGTATAATATAATTGCGAAATGACTTTTGTTTATGACTCCAGTGCGATCGTTACAACGATATTCGTGAAGAACTTCGTTGACTTTTATCGTCGATAAATATAAAATCTTGAAAAATTTGTTTTCAGACTTTTTTTTTTCAATGAAGAATTAAGAGAAATCGTGAATTAAAGTTAAACCTTTATAAGCGCAAGCGGATGTCCATTTCTTTTTTTGTCTCTTGGACGGATGCTTGCGATTTAACAGCTTTCGCTAATTGCCTCGTATGTATATGGGTAGATACGTACCGAGTGAAAGTTTCTATTTGCTTCGGGCAAATTGATTGATTCATTGGACACCCCTCGAGGATTAATATACGGATTTTCGTTTTCGATGTTTACTCGTATCTCGCTCGTTTAATTAATTTATATACGTACGAAGAATCGAATTCTTTTTTTGATATTTTGGAAATGTAGGTAGTTATATCATTCGTCGTTTGGTGGATACATAAAATTTTATCTTGTCAAGTTTATATTTTTAATAAACTCGATTATCTGTATTAAAAAAAGATACATACTTTATTTTTGAAAAATAGTTATCTAAGATTGCAATGAGAAATAATGGAAATTGAAAGAAAAGAGAAGGGGTGAATAAAACACGGTTCGATCGATTCAATCGACGACGGGACATTGTAAGCTTCTCGAACGATCGGATATCAATCAGCACCCTGTCTCTTCCAGGAAGTTTGACTCTTGTTGCATCGCTCGGATCGCTCGAGATCCGCACTAAATAAACAACACAACTTTCTTCGACTGCTGCTGCTGCTGCTATTTTTCTCATGTTGTGCTGGATGAACATAAGGCACTTGTTGCATACAACTATACCGACTATGAGATAAACTCTTGCACTCTGAAAGTATTTTCTAATCTATGTACGCGGAAATAAACTACGTCACTCTAATTATCAGTCAGATCAACGTTTCTTATCTACGACTTGTCCGAAAATTTTCGCTTATCTATCGCTCTAATTTCCTGGATGACTTCATAACTCAAGAATGTCAGTTCTTTTTTTTTGTAATTCGGCTTGCAGGCACAAATTACCTATCGCGCGTGCAAGTTATACAACTACATAACGCGAGGCGCTTTTATAAATATACGACTTTATCAACTTCTTGGTAAAAGTATTTTTAGCCTCGTTGCATTTCGCAGCGCAATAATAATTGTGCATCCGTTGCATACCGCAGATATGTATGAATTCTCCTTTTTTTTTATTTTTTTTTTTTTTTGGTAGACAGTTTCTGCTTTGCGTTGATTTACAAAGTATAGCTGCTGCTCATGCTCGAGATTATTTTCAGCGTATATACGTACGAAAGAAACAAAAAAAACTTGTTGATAAGAAGACGTTGCATAATGATGACTTTTTTTGTTAGTGCGCACAAGTTTCTGGAATGTTTTTTTTTTTGTGAGATTTTCTGATTTTTGTATTTCATGAAAAAAAATTCGAGACAATTTATATTATGTTCTACGGCTCGCTTGCGTATCATGACAGTTTGTACATACACATTTATAAATAATATATTCGTTTTTAACCGATCGGAGCGTTGGGTAAAAACTTTTCCTCTTTCGTACGTTACTTGCTTCTTTTCCTTCAAAAAAAAAAAAAAAAAAAAAATACTGATAATCGACGTTGCGCTCTAAAAGAAATAGAAAATAAGAAACTATTTCGAGCTCTAATAGTGATTAGTTACGTCGTTATCTCATCAGTCTATTTTAACAACGAACTATTACTCAAAAAAAACTTTGACTTTTTACTGACCTCTCTCTCTCACGATTACCTAATACGCGTGTACATGTCGCAAACGAATTGCGTAATTTCGAAACCAAAAAACAATCAACTCTATTTTTTAAACCGCTATAAACCAAAATAATTATTCACGAAATCGCGCGCGTGCGAGTTTGACAATAATAATAAAAGCACATATAGCGATAACGACACTTATTATCTCGGAACGGCGAAAATCGGCAACTCCAGCGAGCGCGCTCGCGATAATGAATGAGGACTTTTTCGATCGTCAGAACGAAACTCTCGATAGATAACAAAGTTTTCGTGTTTACGCGCGTGCGAGCATCGAGAGATCTTTATTGCCTAGAATATTATTCGACAATTCACTTTTGCGCGCTTTGTTTGTCCTCTCTCTTTTTTTTTTCGTATAGGTTGTTGCGCAAGTATATACAACAACGAATATAAAAGCTCTTTATCTCCGTACAGCGGCCTGTCAATTGCAAAACGGGTGATTAATTGTGACACATGCTTGATTTCTAATTGCAATTCTATTTTTTTTTCTCTCGTTATAGTTGGGTTCTGACACGTACGTGATTTTTTAATTGAATAGAATTCAACTCCTATTTTTTCTTTTTGTACGATGGACAAGTTTTTTTTTCCTTGTAGTCAAGTATTTTTGCGATCGTTATAAAAATTGAATGGAATCTTCGACACGTATATATCATTCTCTCATTTTTTTGTTTTTGTTTTTTTTTGTGATAAATTGACGTCGTAAAACGTTAACCCATATGAAAGCTTACATCAATTACACGGCACTAAGTCTTTAATCACTAATTAAATTTCAATGACTCTGTAACTGAAGGTTTTCTTCTAAAAGGTGGATGTACGATTAGAACTATACTCCTTATCTCTTTATAGAAAAAAATACCCGTCACAGCGTAATAACATGTATTAGGCATTTCAATGATAATTATGAACTTCGATAATTATTATTAAATTTGATGAATTTTTTTTTTGAGGTGGAAGTGACTAATACTCTGACATTTGTTTCAGAAGACGTGGGTTATAGGAGCGTTGAAATCACGTCCGCCTTCACACATTTGCCGCAGAAAGGTGAGTGTATTTTACATGGTATTACACATAAAATGATTAATTGCAATTTAAACAACAAACGAATCGTTCGCTTATTCATTTGTCTAACAAATTAGCGAACTTGACTTTTTATAACTAATCGACACGCGCATTATTCAATCTCATTAAATCTCACAAGATTCATTCGATTTTAATCCTATCAACTATACGATCGATCATTGGCATACGAAACTTTGTGCGTCAATTGAAAACAACGTCAACCCGAAGTTCCAAAGATAACGAAACGCGCGATAATGCTAAAAATAAAACGATATAAGTCAATGTCACAAGGTTGAACACATTAAAAAAGTCATTCAAAAATTCTCTCATACACGGACTGAAGGCAAAACCCCCCCTTTTTTTCTTCTCTCACTGTCGGATCAACGGTTATTAAAACCCGCGTGCTTTTCGAGCGACGACGCGACATGCGAAGAGAGCAATGATGCTTTTGCGAATGACGTCAAACGCGAGGCAACTATCTCTCTCTGTCTCTCTCCTGTTATCCTATATGTGCCTATACGACTATACACGTCGGAGAGAGGAGGCTGTTTGTTTGGATTTTTATCGTTATTGCCGATTTTTATGTGTTTCTCTTTCTCTCGCTTGGACTTTGCTTTATTGTAGGTGTATTTCTTCCTTTTATTTTTTGCGCTTTCGAACAAATAAACAACCGTAGCTGTTTTTTTCCCCGTGAGAATTTTCATTGTCGTTAATTTTTTTTTTGTATCTTATCGTTGGATCTTCGTACACGAAGATCAATTAGCCGAAGTTTTTTATATCTGCAAAGTTAAAATAAAACGACCATCTCACGGTTTTTAAACGTCGTGCGAGAGAGAGAGAGAGAAATAATTTTTAGTTTCATAAATGGCAATCAGAATGTTCCGTGTATTCTATCGGACAAGGAAAAAAAGAGTCTATATATTTATAAATAGCCGTTGCGAGATGACGATTATAAATAGGCAAGAGAGAGGAGAGCGTATTTTATTCATCGATCTAAACTGACATTTCATCGAACGCGCCGCGCGAGATTTAAAAATAAGAGCCGATAAGAAAAAAAAAGAGAGAAGGCGGTGAACGGCATGGAGAAAAAAAAGAGAGAGAGACACTGTAATCTTCCACGTGCCGACCGACCAACTTCATGATCCCGAGGCGGCCAGACGGCTTTAAAATTATTCGTTGCGCAACGCGCCATTCAATGAGGAAGTATAAAAATAAAACCGGACGCGCTTTGCGAGAGAAACAGAGAGAGAGAGAGCTAATTAAGTCTCCAGTCTGTGCTGCTGACGAAAAAAAAAATTTTTAATTTCGCGCGGAGACAAACACACACACAAACACGACACACGCGTGGTAGTTTCAATGAACTCGCTTTTTATGTACATAAAAAAAGAATTGATAACGCACGGCTTACGCAATGACGAGTAAAAAAATTTACCCTTTGAAATATTCATGCTGGCATTGACCTTATCGCATGAAATTCGGTTAGCGAATCCCGGATACATTTTTTTTTGTGAGGAAAACAAAAATAAAGAAAAGAAAGCGAATCCGCACGGAAAAAAACACTTGTGTGACACTTTTGACCTACAATGTTTAATTCTCGTTCATTTTTTTGTTGTTGAATCTCTTGTCTGCGTGCAAGCAAACCCAGAAACGTTAACTTTGATTTAAAAAAAAAACGATGTCAACTTTAGTACGCATACGTACCGTACTAAAACGTTTATAAAAAAAGACTACGTCTAAATCTACGCAATGGATTTATTTAAACATAAAATTTTTTTTCATTTGTAACATTGTTTTAAGCTTTACTGGCACTCAAGAAAGACGAAATAAACGTTTTTAGCGAGTTTAACTAAATATATCGTGATAGAGAGACGATAATTTAATTTTTTTACTTCTTTTTGCGCAGATACAAGAAAAATCAAAGTAACAAAAAAAAGCAGGGGGCAGGGGGGGATTGAAAAATGGGAAGATTAATTTATCATTCTTTTCAATTACGTAAATAATTTACTTCATTTAGAATGAGGAATTAGCCAAGAAAGCCTTTTTTTTTCAAATTTTTACGTAGATCCAGCATCAGTGATAAAAAAAAGGCTGAAACAAGCTTTCCGAGCACTTGTGCATACGAAACAACAGCAAAAAAGAAAAACACGAGATTTGCGCAGGAATGAAAAATTATGCTACGAATTGTTTACACCGCAAACCGACGGTATTGGAACGTGTGCGTTTCTTTTTGCAACTACGTCAACTGCGATTCTCAGATATTACTATATATGTAAAGTTGAAAAAGTATATCGCTCAGCTTCAAATCGAATTCCAACAGTTTTACAACGCAAAAATTAAATTAAACGACATACAATGTAATTAGAGCATCTC
This sequence comes from Galeopsomyia nigrocyanea, assembly GCA_035047105.1. Taxonomy (NCBI): domain Eukaryota; kingdom Metazoa; phylum Arthropoda; class Insecta; order Hymenoptera; family Eulophidae; genus Galeopsomyia; species Galeopsomyia nigrocyanea. Next base: position 23,988 of record JAWWMK010006781.1, read on the forward strand.
GTCGAAGATACGACGTTTATCAATCGTTCACCTCGTATTCTCGTTTTATTACTTAATTAGTTTTCCACGAATTCAAGAAGAAGAAAAAATCCATGCCACGTGTGTATGTATATGTATCAATCTTCTCCAAACACGACAATTATCATCGACGGTATTCTTCCACGCAACCAAAATTAAATAACATATCCCAAACAAACTTATTCAAAAAAAAACAGAAGAAAATAAATTTCTAAACAACTCGGGCGCATCGTTCATAAAAAGACCTTGCGCGATAACCGATTAAGCAATTAAAAGCAAAAGAGAAGAAGAAGAAGAAGAAGAAATCGTCTGTCGTCGTAAACAAAGCGACAAAAATCTATTTTTGGCAGCTACGACGACAGCAGCGGCGCCATGCGCTTAAAAAAAAATCGGCAACGCGGAGAGATAACCGATTTCGCCTCCTTCTCCCCCCCACTCCGAAAGAAAAAGAAACGCGATTTGACGATGTTCCGTAGCGCTCCGCGCTCGCAAGCAAGCAGATATTGGCCCGTCGCTAGGTGTCTGTAGACCTCAGTCGGGTCTCGACACTCGAAGCTCTTTTATTTTTCTTACAAAATACTTCGTTCGTTATCATTTCGATTAGAAGACGTACTCTTTCTTTTTTTTTTTATTTCGATATATAGTGGAAAGTTTTAAGTGTTTCCGCACGAGAGATTTTAATTTTGCACGATCCGTTGCGATATCGTCAGTGCGAATTCCGTCGACAGATGTGTTGTTGTTATTGTTCTTGGTCATCGAGCGTTTGTTGAGTGCCGCTTGAATATAATCGGTAAATGAGAAAAGCCGTGATGGACTCCAACGCCATTTACGCTCATCGTTAAACGGAACTCTCTTTTTTTTCTCTAAACGAACAATCAAAAATTAAAAAAAAAATGCGTTTCACAAGCGATTACGCGAGTGCCTTCAGTCCATACAAACCCGACGATTCGTACAATTATCATTATCCGCAAACAGCATCCCATTACAATGCTCATCGTCATCCGCAACGCGGTAACAGTGCGAGAATGATACCAGCGGATTTGTGTTTCATGTGCGTAGACATGGCGCGCGACACTCCAGGCTCGCCGATGTCGAGGTCGCGCGAGCACATCGCAAGCGGCGCCACGGCTGCGACCCTCACCAGTGGCGCTTATCACGAGCACGCTGCTGCTGCTGCTGCCGCCGCCGCTGCCGCAGCTATTCACGGCAACGTCGTGCAGCAGAGGATACTTGAGGTAATGTTGATGTCTTTTTCTAGTATTTTTTGTTATTTTTTAATTTGGATTTGAGATGGAAAATTGGGTGTTGATTGTAGCGAGGGAGAGGTGCTTTTCTTCGATCTATCGAATGATTTCTGATAAAATGGAGATTCGACGCGTAAGAGTGTAAAAAAGAGATTGCGAATTGATTAATTTAATGAACGATCGATCGATTCGTGTACTTACCTTTCATTCGTGAAGTTTTTCAGTTCTTTCATCTTCGTCAACATCAAAGAGAAAGAAAAAAAACGCTGAGCTCAGTGTGCGATATCATCCGAAAAATTTAATCAATCCAATTTTCCGTCTACATTTTCTTTTACTGATAAGACTTGTGTCCTCGCTTGTGTCCCACAATCATCACGCACACATGTATTATGCGATGTTTATGATATTTCACAATTTTGAAACAATGCCTTTTTTTCTTCAAGGTTTTGAGATAAAATGAAAATTCGTTTTTTTTTTGCATCGCTAAATAATTCTCCCTCCCCCAAAAATAGTGACCCGATTTACTATTGGCGCTTTGAATATTTAAATGCACCACCTGCAAGTCGAGTGTTTTATTGAAAAAAAAAAAAAAACTTTGCCTCGATTACTAAGTAAACAGGTTATTTTTGAAAAGCAAACGAAGCAAGGCTGTCTGGTAGAAAGAAAAGAAAAATAATAATTAAATTTGTGCATTTTCCCACACATACGCGCACGCGAACGAATTCACAATAACAATGGAAGAAAAAAAATCGTTTCGTTAATGGCGTATATCCATTCATCAAAGTCAAATCAGCGTGAAAAAAAAAAATTCGTTTTATCTTACCCCACACGATGGCTTTCTATATATAATTGCTCATTCGAATAAACGCACGAGATTTCAAGTTCTGCACCATAATTAGCCTGGCGGGATGATCATTTTTCATGTAAATATACGTGAATTGAGCAATATTTACTCAAGATTTTTTTTGGCGTTGAACTGGTTGGAATTATCTACTTAGTAGCGCGTGTGCGCTACCCTTTTAAACATATGTGCGCAATTCTATAAAATAACTCCATTAATTCGGCATCGTTTCTACAAATTTTCAAATTAGAGGCACGCTTATTCTGGAAGGTTTTTCTTCTGGTATTTGCCATGTAGAAGCGAAAAAAAACTTGGCCCATTATTTCCGGATGGGGTAACATTCCGTTTTTGGTCTAAAATCACCAAAAACAGCTGAAAATTTAACGAATAATAGGTTTTCTTGTGATTTACTCAAAGGCATAGTTTTTAAACAAAAACTAATGACGAATTCGAATTCAGCGCGTCAAAATACATGGAAATAGCATTTTAACCCTCGAATCGAAAACTTTTTTTCCGCTAGATTTCTCAGGGGTACCCCTTCAAAATTCAAAAGTAAACGAAAAAATTTTTTTTTTCGATTCGATGGTTTAAATAGGTTATTTCCATGTATTTTGACACGCTGAATTCGAATCCATCATGAGTTTTTGTCTAAAACTTATAGCCTTTGAGTAAATCACAAAAAAATACCTATTATTCGTTAAATTTTCAGCTGTTTTTGGTGATTTTAAACGAAAAACTGAATGTTACCCCCTCCGGCCACGATGGGCCAAGTTTTTTTCGGTTCTACATGGCAAATACCAGAAGAAAAACCTTCCAGAATAAGCGTGCCCTTAATTTGAAAATTTGTAGAAACTGTGCCGAATTAATGGAGTTTTTTTTATGGAATTGCACATGTGCTTTGCACTCTCGAGAGACGATATTTAGTCGCGAGGTCCGAGATAAGGTAAAAGAGATAAAGAAAAAAAGAAAAAAAAAAGTGGAATTGCACAATATTGTTTGAACAATGGCAGCTTTCATCGAGGCATTTCTCCGCGCGGGTGATAAACCTCTTTTCGAAAAATGTCATTCAAAGTCAAAAGTATAAAACGCTATCGCTTTTCGCTCTCTCTCTCTCTCTCTAAAAATATAAGTACACGACAAAAAAGATATTCCAGATGTACGTGAGCGCGGAAAAGTACAGCGCGCGCGAGTCGTTCGCGGCTTCGAAAATCGATTCGTGATCCACGCGCAAAATCGACTTGCTGCTCGTCGTACTCGCGCTCTGTGAAGTTCAAGGCTCTTTCCGCGTCGTGTGTACATCCTGTGTTGTGTGCGTGTGTGTGCCTCGGGCATTTTCTATATACACGGTATTCCCCAAGATTTGATTTGGTATCTATGGTAACATATTTTTTTTATTTCGTGTTGTTGCGAGTTTATTAGGAGGAAAAACTTTCAATTTGCTTTTGCTTTTTTTTTTACAAATCATTCGATCCCATTGTAGGATAATACAAAGAAACGGCCAACAAATAACGATCAGCCAAGACGATAACAACTCTTTACTCGCTCCAAAAAAAAAAAAAAAAAACTTTGGGTTAAGTTCTTTCCTCCGTGTAAATTATTGAGATGATATTACCAGCTATTAGCGTATCTCCTGATCAATGCGATGGTTCTGCGCCACACCAAAGGTCGCGTCAAGAAATAAGCCACCACAGCCCTCTCCAAGGTCTCTCTCGCGATCTAATCGAATCCATCCGGGGGTCCCACGCCCCCCCCCCCCCCCCCCCTATCTCTTCTTTTCTCCCCTCGCGCGCCAACAGAAAATTGATTCTTTTACCCTGACCTTCGTAGTTTCCTTTTATATGTGGAAGAGAGCTTTTGGCGCGTGCAAGCCGCTTTTCCGAATCAACGGAGCTGTTTGTTTCAATTTGTCGCTTTTCTTTCTACAAAAGGGGTTGAATTTTCAAGGTCTTGTTTTCGTTGTATTGGTTTATATTGCCGGCAATATTGTTTTGTTTTATCGCGGAAAATTAAGGGATGAGTATATGAGGCGTTAGGTACAAAAACAACCTAAGTCGGATTAAGTTGTTTTTCAGTAAATCGATTTTCCAGAATCCCCGACCCCTACTTAGTTGATATATAACGTAAAAGTAACATAAAAATAACTATTGTT
>JAWWMK010006812.1:0-28221 GCA_035047105.1 Galeopsomyia nigrocyanea
CGCGTAAATCCACTGAAAAAACCAAAAACACCCAGGAGAAGATGTCCAGGTGCCAGGGTGACCTCCAGGTCGAGGGGACGTCATTCTTGAGAAGGAACGCCAGGTAAGGAAAGATATCCAGGTGCCTGCGCATGATCTCCATACCGACGAGGAACCGTCCAGTACACGAAGTATCACGTTAATTCACCGAAAAACCCAATAAAAACACCCAGGAGACGATGTCTAGCATCAACGGCTACCCGCTCCACGACCAGCCACCATCGACGATTAAAAATACCATAAACGGGTGTTCTTTACCAAGAGGTACCCATAGGTGATTGGACCGTGATGCCTTGTATAGATTGAAAATTACGGCCATAAATATCGAGTCTTACAAAAAAACGTGTAACAGCTTAATTAATAAGAGATACGGCGATTATTAGATACATTTGCTATATGTCATACGTGCAAAAAATTCTTTAATGATATGTTTATATTTGTTTAATTTTATATTATTATGTTTGCTGCTGTATGCAATAATTTATTTTGTAATAAAATAGCAAATTGAGAGTATTTTGAATCATTTCTTTTAATTTAATATTATTATTGTATAAATTTCGACAACGAATTAAAATCGAAACTTAAAATAGAGCTGCCGCTTAGGGCGCCGCCATGTTTCAGAGATTTCAAGATTCAAGACTGAATTAGAGCGCAGCCATATTGTCAAGATTTTATTTTATAAACAAACTATAGCGGGAGACATTCATCTGCGCGCGTAGCGCGCTCTAAAGTCCTAGTTTTTCAGTAAATAAACGTTTTGTCCATAGAGAAATCCTTATTTACATTCAATTCAAGCTTCTAGATATTAAAAATTTTCTTTTTCCAAGTTATTATATTCCTTGCCCCTATGTGATCACTTTTATGAATTTCGAATTGTTCAAGTTTTTATCAATTTATATGATAAATATTGCTGTTTCTGAATTGAATAAATAGCGTAAATGTTTTTTTTTAATTTTTGCCTAAATATTCATCATTTGCTGCTCTCTTATCGTACTGCATAAGATGCACTTATATCTTAATCTTATATCCGCTAATTCGGATACCTTTTTATTGCTTCTAATATTAATTATAAAATCTATGCACATCTTCAAGTATCTTCAATAGATTCAGTTAATTTAAATAATTTTTCTCAAGAAAAATTGAAGTCTTTTTGGTTCTTATCAATTCTGCATTATTTTTCCTGAAACATATCACTGAATACGGTTTGACAAAGTGCATCGATATTAACTAAATCATGTAACAGAAGCAGCTCGCCTATCTAATAAGACATAATTCCCGTGTACTGCACGAGTTACAAAATTTCCATTTTTTGAATGAACTGTCCTTTCTTTCTATCAAAGTCGTGAGGTCATTACTTTAAGTTGCAATATAACTACTTATAAATTATGACTTATCTATTAAGTGTCAATTGGAGAATTGACAACCTTAATTCTAGAAATAATATAGTTATTCTAATAGTGCAAACTTATATTACAGTTGCAGTTATCTCTTTCGAGACTCTATTCTTAAATAGTAGTTGCAGACTTATATTGTGCTACACGTCCGAAGACATGTTTTAAAACTAGTCTTATTTAAATGTTGAGTATTGGCTCATCTTTTTCAAGACGAATCCAAATAATAGTGCAAACTTAAGGTTAGAGTGTATGACTTAAAGTTTAGAAATTATCAACTAACTTAATAGCACGTCTGTTTAGAGACGTACATATGTAAATTTGTGCAAACTTATTTTAAAAGTGAAAACGCCACAAAAGGGCGTCTTTATAATATACGCAGTAACTTTTTCACCATCTCTTATTCTATCCAACTGAGGTTCAGGTGTTTGCCTTACTACTCTTGAAGGATTGTAAACACTCAAGTCAATTATACATCAATCATACCATTATTCTAAATTAAAAATATAAACTAAAGTAATGACCTCATCGTTATTTTTATCAACTATATTGAGTTTTCTGCCTTAAAGTTTGAATTATTTTCCAAATATTCATGAAATTTGATTTTTTTTTTTCGGACTGTCATTTATCAATACATAATTTATATGGAAATAACATTGTTTTTAAATTTTTGTAAACTAGACTAGTGATAGTAAAATAAGTAATACCAAGTTTTATATTAGATTTCCATGGAAATTCTGGATATGTGATGTTTATCTTGAATAACGTTGAAGAGTTGATAATATCAATGGTTTCGTACAACATTTCCCAAAGGTCCTTCTTAACTGCTGCAAAATAAATGTACGTGTATTTAATGAACTGTATTTACAATAGTAAAAAATTGTGAAGATTACCTTTTCAATCCATAATTTACGTCCACATACTTGCTACTATTGAAATTCTTAAAAAAAAGAAATAAACTGAAATATTTATTAATTAAAAGCAAAACATTATGTCATCGCCTGTATAAAATTAAATTTACAATTAATAGCGCAATTGATCTTTCTTCAATTATAAAATAAATATATGAATCTTAATAAGCTCGATATTTGCCGTCGGTAAATTTCGGTTCTACGTTACCTTCCATCACGTGTTACCAGTTGGACCGTTTTGAGTACAGAATTTCGCATCAAATTCTAATTTTTTTGAAAAATTTATGTTATCTCCATATAGTTAAAAGAATTTGTTAAACAAATGAAAAAAATGGTTTAAAATATAAATTACATGAAAAAATATATATATAATAGGAACTTAGAGCCTGAATTCAAGTCATTTCATGTACAGAAAGAGCAGTCAGAAAAAATTAGGGTCTAAAAATCATTGTTGACCGTTCTTTATCATTCTAAACTACTATTAGTATATGTTGAAATGAAACCAAATATATGATATAAAAGTCCAATTAATAGAAATGGCAAGTCTACCATTCTTGATAATATAAACCTTGTTTGTATGTGTTACGAGCTTTCAATCAATTAACCGTGACGATGCATAGTAACAATTGATTTGCATTATGACTCAGAACATTTACATCATTTTTGTAAGAATTAATGAGTATTCTTAACAAATCTCTTACATGCTTGCAGTCCAGCCGATTGCTGAGGGAATCATTGCATATGATTATCCCATATCAAGGGTGTGAAAAATTCCCATCAGTTATGTATAAATAGAAGCTTATATAAAAAAATTTGAATAATATTTACGGTACCCAGCTTTGACCTACCCTACCGTCCTGCACATTAACTTTTTTTTTAATTTTGGAAAAATCAATGGACGCGGTGACAATAATGGAAGTTAAATGCGTACTTTTTGAGGCAGAAAATATGTGGCAATAGATGAAAGTATTAGATTTTATCTAATATATTTTAATCTCTTGCTAGCTTTGAACTAACACCTAACAAAATCAGTAATTTGGAAAACGAAATGGACAACTACTCTGACGAAACCTGTAACACTGTTGGAAATTCTGCACATGTGCGAAATCATACATCATAAAAACGTTTCCAAAAATGCCGTCCCAAGCAAACCAAACCGATTCCCATTACAAAGTGATTGAAATAAAAAATGTAAAAAAAGAACTGCCCGTGTAACTAAGTTTGTTTCATACATTTATGTTAAGAATACCTACTACACATTAGTTTTCTGTTCTTTTTTTTGCGTAAGATCACTCATTATCCTATTATGATGGAAATCACAGTGTATCAACGGCAAAATGAAGATACAATTTAATGTGCATTAGATATTTGTTCATATGTAAGTAAATAATTTAGGTACTCAAGTAGTCACTAGTGCAAATTTACTCGCTATGTAATGGCGGTTGAAGGGAATGAGCAAATTTATCGAAGCGCTTGTGGTGGCTAAAAAAGGCACTACAAACCAAAACTTTAATATTGTGTTTAGTAATGGTAACAGTGTAATGGCAATTTAATAATACGGAAATATTACTTCTATTCATAATTAAAAACTATGAGATCGTCATATAGCGAATAGTTTTGTTAAAATTCAGAATGATGAGAACATAAGTGCTATGAAATCGCACATAATGATTCACATCATCCTCATTTTGTACATCCGCTTATAGCTTTCATTATTATAAATTTCTTTTTGACATTCATGCCACGTGTATGTAGGTGCTTCAAATATAGAACATTACATGTAGAAAATTGAAATATCATGAGAATATTTAAGTGATCATTGAAAGTGCAGATATTTTTGTCTTTAAGGCCCCCCCACCAATATCGATAGCACATCAAAGCGGGAAAAATTAGTCGCGGCTTCCCTCCGATGGTTTGTTCAAACGAAATATATTTGGTACTCGAAAAAAATACCATCGATAAATGTTGGTGCCTAGATTACGATTAATCACTTTCAGAGCGGTTTATGCAGCAGTTTCTACAGAAAAAAAGTTTTAAAGTAAGCATCTTTCACAGCTGCTATTTTTGTTTACATGCGATTACATTTTGTTTTAGTGGTTATGGTGACAGCTGGAAAAAATGGTTACCTTTTTTATTCCGAAGAAACGACTGCATAAACCGCTCCAAAAGTGATTAGTCGTAATCTAGGCGCCAACATTTATCGATGGTATTTTTTTTTTCGAGTACCAAATATATTTCGTTTGAACAAACCATCAGAGGAAAGCCGCGACAAATTTTTCCCGCTTTGGTGTGCTATAGATATTAGAAAACACCTTACGTTTCAAACAAATGAAATAATTCATCAAAAATTATACAGTAAAACCTCCGTCAGTGACCACCTCCAATAAACCTCCTTACGTTTGCCTCTTGTCTCACCACAGGCAATGTATAAAATCCCTTGAATGAAGTTATGAAGTAAAACCTCTAAATGTGACCAACTCTATAAGATGACCATCTCCATATCTTGACCGCTTTCTTGTCCATTTTATCGTATTTTGAGTCTTTGTTAGGTGACCATCTGGTATTCAGTCGTAACATCCATTGAATGACCACCGTTATAAATGGACTACGTTGAACTTGCCATGTGGTTGGTCAACATAAGGAGGTTTTACTGTATATGAATTAAGTCGTATAATTTTTTTTGTAGTCACGAAATACGAGCATTTGATATGATGTTTATTAGTATAGGTGTGATTTTATCATACGTTAGTTACTTTGCATTATGCTGTTAATAACGTGAGAAGGAAATGAAATTGTCAGTTACCACTCACAGTGTAGGGAAATGCATTTTTTATACAACCTGACTTGACTAGTATAGAGACCTGTTGCTGCGTTAGCAGTCCATTCTTGTTCTTTAGTATCCATTGTAGAGCTTCATCGTATATACTGATTATCATATTTGGTTTCCATTGATTCTCAGTTGAATAGTAATCATAGAGGTCGAACATTTGATGTCCAAATCACGGAATTCATTGATTCTTATATGCATCAGTAATAGTATTTTTAAAATCATTTCGTAGTATTATTGTGTTATTCTATGCAGATTGCCTTCCAATGACTTTACTCCAAAGTATTATGCTGCTGTCAAACTGTTGATCGTTGAAAAATTTCTCCGTAGGCATGCGTAAATTTAATGAAAGGACATTATGCTATTTATATAGAGATTGTTTATTTCTGTAATTCAAACTGCATACAAAATATTTTTAATGGATTTACTAAGATTCTCTAATGGTCAGCAGAACAGATAGATAGCCAACCGCCGTCTTCAGTACCTGTTTTAGAGACATAGTTGTGCGGTTTGCTTGAACATTTTTTGCTCTTGCATTGAAAAAATTTTTGTATTAAAAAAAATCGTGAAAGGACAAAAAAAAATCAAGTCGAATATTACGTTAATCGCCGTCAAATAAACTTGTTTGTATTGTTAAACTAGTGGCAATAGACCTGACATGATCGAGGTGCACATAATATCTACATTTAGTAAGCCTCTGCTATAGACAATGAGAATAGCTTTATGCTATAAATGAAATAGAACATACGTACGATATGAAGTTACATACTCATGCAATGATATGATTTGTAGTTAAATCATTTATAAAAGTAATCTTCTCCACCATAATCTTCTGTTATTGATGTTAATAATTTGTAAAAAAAATTACTTCTTTGATAATCGTCGTATTTTGCATTCGATAATGATAATGATATTCATCCTTTTCTAATGATTCCAATGACAGCTCATGTTTAGCGACAGTAGAAAAAAAAATTTTTTGTTTGACTTCGCAGCTGGAGTTCTTTGAAGTGATACATGCGAGCTTGAAGCCAAGACGCAACTAAGTATATCGTAAGGCCAGCGAAAACCTCGACCCTCGCAAGCTTAACTTGACCTTTCGTAGGGTTCACGACATGTCAATGATCCAGGCACCGCTTGCTTGGCAACCGCCATCACAACAAAGCGTCGTCAAGCAGTTGTGCGTCGAATCGCTGACGTGGCCAATCGCGATGACGGCTATACACAGTTTAGGGGCGGAGTTAGGGGTGGTACCACGCGAAGGAACTTTGTTGCTGCTCTTGGGGGGATGGTCGTCGCGAGGTGGGGGTATTCAAGCTCGCTCGCACGCGATCTTGCAGAACTGATCGGACTAGTCGTTTAGGGCCTATTAGCCCTCGTTAACTATGAATCGAGTTGTGGTTAGGGGTGCATCGTTGATCGGCGCACGCGTACTTCATACCGAGCTTGGATCTCGACGAGTGAGTCTCGGCTGCTCCGCGATTCCGGCTCTTCGTCGGCTGGCATTTTTTTTTTCTAAGTTCTCGCGTATTGATCTGATACCATCATGGGCATGCGCGCGTGCTTTTCTTTTTATAGGCATTTTTATTGATGATTTTCTTGCGATGGCTGAGCCGATGCGTCTTTTGCTTTACGATGAAGATTGTACGTTGAATTCGAAGGCGCTTTGGAGAAACTTGAACAAATTTATTTTTCGATACTTGCATCAAAGATATGATTGAATGCAAAATTTCAGATTGCGATCGCGAATACAAGAACAAATTCGATTTCAAATCTTTTACAACATTTATTAGTTTTTTTTTTGCCTTTTCGCGATTTTTGTAATTATTTTATTAGCGATTTACCTCGCTGAAAGTAACCATTGTAAAAGAACAAAATCTTCCAGCTGTAATACAAGGAGCTTTTTGAGTACGCAGCATAATGAATGCCAATGCCTTTATTTCAGATACTGGAAGATCGTACCATTCGCACTCGTATGCGGCGATCCTTATTTCTGATGTCTAGAAATATTTGATAAAATTTTCAGTTTAAGTAAAAGAAAAAAATTATTAATATTGCATCCCGCTTCTTATACTAATTTGATCAATGATTAATATTCTACAAAAAATTGTAAAAAAAACAATTTTTTTTTTCGAAAAGTTACTGTTGTGAGAAGTATTTTCAATTTTACGGTTTATTTGGTCTTGAGAATTGATTTTCTTTTACCTGAACACTAAGTTGCTCGCCGACATAACAATAAACGTAAAATAAAAGTATAACGCAACTCATGAACAGACTCATAAAAAGTATCTGCAAAAATGATGCTCCATGTTCGCTTGATAATGCCTGCATCAAAACATACTCATTCCGATTGATCTATTTTGTTGCAGAAAAATAAAACAAAATTTAATACTCACGCTTATGCATTGAAATAATTGTAAACATATTTGGACAGTCAAGGAGATCATTTGCACTAAAAACATCATGTTAAAAATATCTTCAATAGTTTCTGCAAAGCTTGAAATATAAATTATTATACATGTACGCTTGCGATTTTAAAAGAGGAAACGAAAAATGAAACTAACTTTATCAAATGAACATGGCGCTGAGTTATATACCGGAGCTTTTGTTTTATGAGATCTAACGAACGTGAATTTTCTTTAGCTATGGGTTTTGATAGTTCCTTGAGTTCGTTTTTTAAAATAGATAGTTGGCCACAAACGTGTAGCACTGAAAATCCAATAAAACCATCTACTGAAGTGTATGCTATTGCTGCTATAACACCAGTGGCTAATTGAGATATCCAAGTTATCTCATAAACTGGCGTGACCGACGTATTGTAAGGATAATATGATTTAAAATATAATTGTCTGGTGGGATAAATTCCAGCGATATTCAAGTAAAGCTGAAGAGACAAACAAACGCATACGTTGGACTGCGTCATGATGGTGAAACCCTTAGCTATTGATCTGCCTAATTTTGCCACTTCTATCATTTCTTTGTACTCCATGTCGGTTTTTGGCCTTTCCCAATCATTTTTCATCAAGACTATCAGTTTCCATAAATCTAAATTGAAAATGATGCTTCAAAACTAAGCTCTTGACTTTACATCAAAACACATTCTCATAGTAATTTTTAAACTACTTTCTTCAATTTTTTTTTAATTCAAATAGCAACAAATAATGTTATGTAACATGAAGTAAATTTGTTTCAACTTTTTGTAACTAGTAATCGCTGCAACTAAATGCTAAAATCTACGAAATAAAAATTTTAATTTTAAATTTATGCATTCCAATTACCTGCTCTATTCCACCACCACACAGTCGCTTTTATTAACGCATTCGTAATACCAATATTCGAATTTGATAGATTTTCAATGACACTATCCACATCTCTGCAGATTATAAATAGATCAGCTGTTTGTGGCATCACGGCAAAGTAAAACATCATAAAGACAGATGCATAAAACTGACATACTGATAGCGAAGTTGATTTATTATTGGAGTCAGGCCAACAACCAACAAATTTGAGCAGAAAGCGGTTCCATCTTATTACGGAGTTGTAATTTTCTTTCAAGCGAAAAATGAAATATTTAAGCGTATTTGATTATTGAACACTTTAGAATAACAATTTTGAGAAACAACTATACACTACTTCCTAACGTGATACTATTGAACATACAATTTAAGATTCTTTATTGTACACAACTACGTAGCTCAAAGCGAGAAATGCGAAGCTTGAGAATTATTTGCGTACCTTGGCCGGCCATGTATTACAACTCAGAACTTGATAATTTCTAACCAGAATTCTATCAGTATTACCAAGTTTGTCCGTAACGAGCCCAAAACTTCTGTCCCAAACTACATCTAAGTACTAACCGGTTGCTGGGAAAATGGGTTTCGCAAGCAACAATTTCCTCGTTCATTTTCATACGAAAGTTCCGAGTTTTTCCGTGCCTATACTTACCGTACATATGATCAAAGTACAACTAGAGGGTTGTACATGGTGGGGATGAAAGGGTTCCCAGTTGATCAGTAGCCAGTAAGCAATGCAGTTCGATGCATATAGCTTCCCATAAGTCCCAGTAGCATAACAATTTCATAAGAATTGACCATAAAAATATTTATTTCATAATTTAATTGCTTTAATCATTATTCTGACTAAAATTTGTTTAAAAATATATAATAATAGAAATTTAAACGGATAGACAGCATGTTGTATTTTGATAAATAAATATTACTTACAGAAATGTTGAAAAATCTTCAAAGTAACTTGCAAGAAGATACTGAAGATGAAATTATAAACAAAAAAATATCTCAAAAGAAAAAGTTATTGATAGAAGGACAAATAAAATTGGAAAACATGGTTTACCGAAATTGTCGTTACCCAAGCTCTACATGGAATTTGGACAAGGCAAGCTATTTTTTGGTATTTTTGTATCATTTATACTTCTATAAACTTCAGTTAAAAGAAAATTTTATTTACTTTGTCTGGCATGCATGCTGCATTTAATAATTGAAAGTAATAGTCATTTGTTAAGTTTTATAAAGCTCGTGACGGACGCAATTTATTTTTATTATTCGAATTTTTATGATCAAAAGTATAATTTATTAAGGCATATTATACTAATGCAAATATTTTTTCACTATTCTTGGCGTACACAACTGTTGGAGTTTTCTGAAATTCTATAATAAAAAAGAAGTCACTTTTATTCGAATGCCTGGATGTGACATCAATGCCATATGGAAAGGAGCCGAACACATCGTCAGTTGCAAGGTATTTATGTGTGGAAAAATTTTAGTTGATTTTTTTTACTGTGATTGCTATTTTTATTTTTAAATTAATGTATCTATGTGTATATAAAAAAAAGCACGAATAAATATTTTTGCAAATAAACCAATATTTTATTTAATAAATCACTTTAATGTACCACTCAAGAGTCAAGAAACGATCCGATGATTTTCTAAGTTTAACGAAAGATCTTATTTTACATTTGAAATTTGCATATTTGTTATCTAATACTCGATTCCGATTGCACTTATCGTCGTGTTTCGGTAAAAAATGCCTGAGCGTTTCTTATTATTTATTATTATCCTTTAAATGTAGGTTCGTTAATCGCACTTTATTTTAAAATTTTTCTTTAATTTATCTCTTTCTATAACCATTTACTAGTTATTTTCTTTTTCCATAATTCCATTCTTACCATCAAATACAACGATTTCGGCATTACTGAGTATAATGCACATGATTCATCATAGATTGCATGAAAATCATCACTGACTACATAAAAACTGCTGATCAACAAGTTTTGCACCTTTCAAACAAGATAAGTTACTATAAACTTTTTTTTGCGTAAATATGTAATACGAAGCTTCGATTTTCAAAATTACTGCTTAATTTAATTCAATAAGTTATATGACGCTTTGAAACAAAGAAATATACAAATAACTGTACTGAACGAAAACAAAGAAACTGATTCTACGTAATTATATACTGTCTGCTGACATTTCACTTGCACGAGCAATTAATATTTTAAAGATTAAAGCAACTTGTTGCTTCTATAGACGTGGGAACGCTCAGTCCATCCCTTGAGTAGAGAAAATTATAAGGTTTGAAAGTAGCTTATGCTAATAGAGTGTAGAGACGTTATTGACAAAATAATTTATTAATAAGTAACAATGCCAAAAGATTAGTTTAATTAATAACATTGAGTAAACACAACACTTTTGGAATATGATTAACTGATATCATTGGTGACATTGTGTAGTTCCTTCCACGTTGAATGATCAACCATTGATAGTCGAAGTAAATCTAAGATCTCCTTGTTGTTTGCTCGGTTTTCTTTGAAGACCATGTTTGCGAAGATGATGAAAGCTGCAGATTATAAAGAATCAATTCAAAGATATGAATGTTTAGATTTATTATCTCGAATAATGAGCCAATTGTTATGAAACGTAATTTCAAACGTTTATAATAATTTTGAATCTTAATTTTCAATAAAATAAAGTCTTCGTCAAATAAGTAATATATCTGACCGAACTGGCGTTTCGCCTGCTTGAATTTGTATTTCTCTTTCAAATAATAACGTTTAAACGCGCAGTGATATTTCAATTCAATATTATTCAATGGTTCTGTTATAAAAAATTTTTGAAAATGCCTCCGATAACGTGAATCGCCTTGCAAAACGTAATAAACGTAATCAAGTTTAATGCATAAATTTTGAAGAAAATGTTTACACAAAAAATCATATGGAAATAAATACTGTAATTTTTAGTATTGAAAAGTTAATATACCTATATAATGTTCGGGCATCTTGACAGTCACAGCCATTTCCAACTTTACGTTCATTTGGCAAATATCGTAGTTCACACGTCTACTTCTAAGGCAGTGAAATTGATGGCAAATACCAAAATCACCGAGATTGATCTACATAGGTATATGTTAGCCCGTTATAATAAATGAAATTTTTGGAAAAAAAAAATTTGGTGCAGTGCTTCAATAAGATAAATTCAAACTGGTGAATTGTAGTGCATACAAATAGGGCAATCAGTATAGTTACGAAAACATTGAATAATTGATAGATTAAAAAATATTTATTGCTAAATGCTATGTTTCGAAAATAGACATCACTAAGCGATACTCGCTCAAGTCAGGCAGCTAAAGTTCTTTCTTTTATCGCTAGAAGCATCGATAGATATCCCAGCGACGTTTTGCCAACCTTATGATGGAAGTCCAAGAAGATTTTCAAAACAATTATTTATATTTTTGCATGGACAGCTCGCGATTTGATAAATTACTTACAACAGCAAAGAGTCCAAGTGATAATGAACAAAATTTTCCAGCTGTTATCTCGAGAGGATATTGTGCTCTTTTAGCAATGAACATGAGATCATAAGCTTCTTTTGCTTTCAAGTTGTACCAGCTGCTATTGTAAACTGCATGCGATAATGCCAAGCTCTTTGAATTCAATTTTCAATAAATATTTTTTTAACACACTCGTATTTAAAACAAAGTTAATTTTAAGCAATACTTGTCAATAACGTACCTTCGCTCGTAACTTCTCTGCCACGTAACAATAGATGTACAAATCCAACGACATGTAGAATATGAAAATTGTCATGAAAATCAATTGAAGTGTGGGAAGTTTTATCGTCGAGTCCATTAAAATCTAAATAAAAGTAGATTATTAGGATACAAACTTTATGTTGCGCCTAAGTATACTCACGCTAACAAGTTGATAGCCTTGTAGACAAAATTGAATGGCACATGCCATAATCTGGGCAAGAAACATCAGGTTGAATGTCCTCTCAATCGTCTCTGCAAACCTATACAGAGACTTTCATCTGTAAAATTGACTTACGTAAAAACGAATTTTTTTTATTTTCTCGTTAATAGATTGATCTTCGTTATTAGATCAGTAGCAATTGTGAAATGAAAAATAAGACTCGCAAAGAAAAAAATATTCTCCCTCTACAATAAACATGCGCGTTTGAAGTTGAAGAATGGCAATCGTAAAACGCACTTGTTAAGCTGATTGTGCCTCGTAGCAATTCGTTTGATACGAGCGGCAACAGCCTCGTCACTATCTTCAGCAAGTCCAACCAATTGATCTTCCAGCACGGTAAGTTGTCCACAGAGATGTAAAACAAGTACAGCGAAGAAACCGTCGATTCCCGAGTAGGCAGTTGTCGCTGATATTGAGACAAAAGCTTGCATACACCAAGTGATTTCAAACGACGGTGAACCGGATATATTCACCGGGAAATGCGATTCGAAAAGCATCGGTCGGATTCCCGTTCTCATCTGTCTCTCGCGTAGCAAAAATAATCGGACAACGAAGAAAACGTTTGACGTGCAGTACGCTGTGCCCGCGCAGGCTAATGCTATCCAACGACCCATAAATGCACTTCGACGTATCGTTGCCGCGTGCTCCGGCGAATACGCTGAATGCCAATCCGCGATGACGTTTTTCAATAGCGATTTCACCACTGTGTGATTCGAGTTTTTATAAAAAAAATACATAAATGAAAATTTTTATTTTTTTAGATTAAAATTTACAATGAAATTAATTAGCTTGAATTTGAATAACTTTGTACATGCATGCTTTACTATATAAAATGAATGTTCGTGGTCTATTAAATTATTATCTATACCGGTATCGAAAATCATGATTCTAATAGTTTTTCAGATACTCAAAATTAATAAAGAAGAACATTAACACGATTCTAGATTATATTAACCGAAAACAATCTGCAGTGAAAAAAGAAAATATAAATTTATTGCGCACCTCCTGAATAATACCTTAAAACTGTCATTTTGGCGAGCGCGACTATGATAGGTATTTCGGCGACGCATAGAATATCGACAACGGTGTCGAGATCATTGCCACCCAGAAATAATTTCCACGTTTGCGACATCACGGCAAACCATACGATCACTATTAGCGAAATGATAAACACAATGTTCGATGCTATGGCAAACGATAGCGAGTCGTTCAAGTTTGGCCAGACACCGACGATGCACAAACACAGTCGACTTGGATATACCGCGTATTCGAATTCCGACAGCGGTGATTTCATTTTTTTTTAGTTAACAAAAACTATTATGCCGTATACAACATCGCACACAATATTAAGCGGAAGGCAATTCGTTCAGCTTCGAATAAAACAAAAGTGCATGAAGTGCATCATCGATCATTCTCCCTTACGGGGAAGCTAAAGCTTTGCGCGACAGATGTGTATGCGATGTATACTACACGACGCGTGCTCGTATCTCGACGAGCTTCGATAAATTATTAATCTCGCGAAAAAAAAATGTCTATTGGAGGGGAACCGGCAGTAAGTAGCTTATGCGTGGGAGAGAAAGGAAAACTATATACTCGCAGACAGACAACGTTGCGATGTCCCAGGGAAAGAAGAAACAGTGAGCATGCAAAATACACGGTGCAAGTGGAATGATTTGTTGTTCGGTAACGAATATTTCGTGGAAATCATAATTAAATTTGAAAAAGTGAAAGGAAATGTGAACGAATGTCGAAGTTGTTTTTTTTTAGAAGATAAATTAAAAAGTATAATAAAATAACAGTAAATTACAAATATAGGAAAAAAAGTTCATTTCTAATTAATCGAGGTAAATGTTATCGATTGAACTAAATCATTGTTTTATATTTTTCTTTCTATCTAACTATCGTGTTCACACTTCATCGCTAACAACACAGACATATAACTAGCTGATGTTTTTATTAACTGGAAAGTGAAAGTATAAGAAAGAAATACATAAATGATATCTTTTTTTAAAATCTGTTTTCGATTTTCATAATACAACTTATTCTTACCGAACTGAATGTATCCAGTGAAAAAATAAAGAATTTCCCAGCTGTTATTTCGAAGGGTCTTTTCGACCGCATCAATACATTGATTAGAAACTGCGCTTCTTTTGTTTTCATATTGTACCAGCAACTCTCGTAAGCTGCAAATTCAACTGCTAAACTCTAGATGAAAATAATCATCAATAGCAAATTATACCACCAAAATGACGTTTTCTGATGTCGTGAGTAAAATTTGTGAAAAATACAGTTTTAATGAAAATATTTTTTTTTACCTCTGTGCGCAACTGCTCAGCTACGTAACAACATACGAACAAGTTACTTGATAAATACGTGAAAAAACCGACGACGAATATCGCCTCTATCGCCGTTCCATCGCCGTGTTTGATCATCTATCGACAAAGAAAAATTATCATTAAAAAAAAAGTCATGTGAGTTATTTCAGCACATATGCGTATTTATACAATGACGGCTCGAAATCCAAGTAGACAAAATATGACGGTGAAATTCATAAGCTGCACCAGATTTACGGAATTAAAAATTTTTTCAATGTCATAAGCAATTCTGAAAGACAAAAAAAATTTCTCGTGTAAAAGCCAATTTAAAAAAAGCTTTGACATTTTTAGTATAAAAAACCAGCATATACCTGTATAATCGATTGTGCATGTCGACAATCGCAGCAATTTCCCTTTTCACTTGCATTCGACCACCATCGCAATTAAAATTACTCAATCTATTTTTAAGACAATTTAGCTGACCGCACAAGTGCATCACAACGATCACGAAGAAACTCTCGTAACCAATGAAACCGGCGGTACTGATGAACGTACTCATGCACTGGAATAGCCAGGTGAACTCATAATTCGGCGACGCTTGGCTATCGTAAGGTACGTAAGCGTTCAGATACAAAAGTCGAAAATCAATGTCCAATGTGAATTGCAGGTAAACGTGCAGCACGAGATAAAAGAGGCAAGCGCCCTGTCCGAGGCTCACGCAAATCGTCGCCAATGTTCTCGCTGTCGTTGCGCTTGCTGTCATCAGTTCCAACTCTTTCTTGCTCTTTTTGCGCGACCAGTCGTTGCGCACCATGTCGATCAGATCTCGTAACACTTATTGATTATTTTTTCAAAAAAATATTATCATTAGAAAGATGATAGCTAATTACGAAAATTTTATAGAAGCTACATTTGTTAATCGTTGAAGCAAGTTTGGTTGAAATTTTTGTGCGTAATTTAAATCTACGTTACGTTTAAATCGTTATCGAAGAAATATATTTTACATTAACTGTGATGAGTATATATACAATTCACAATGTAGAGTAAATCGCATGCAAATGATAATATTGCTTGCCAAGAAAATATGTACATCTACAGAAGCTTACCTTGTCTTTTGAACCAAAACTTAATCATCATACAGGAAACATTGAGAATAGGCAGATCAGCCGTCGACAATACATTCGTCATAACGTCGATATCGCCCCAACAGTGCATTAATTGTACAGTTTGCATGAAATTCACGAAAAATATCAAAATAAACAAATTGCCAAAGTAATGAAATGTCGTGAGAGTTCGTACAACGAAGGATTGATATGATTCCGGCCACGCGCCGATACTGTGAAGACAAATGCTGCATAGTTTGAAGACGTAATCAAAGGCTGATGATTCGACCAAAAAAAAAAATATTTTTTTTTCTTATCAATCTACACTGTCGGAATTTCAAGTGAAAAATTCGAGTCGGATACCTTCTTGTCCATCCATTGATACTCACAGACGCTTCACTCTACACTTGACTGAGCACTGAAATTTAGCTAAAGCCAAACTAAAGCATTTCGAACGTGCGGCGCATGCTCGTGTTTTATGCACAAAGTCGCTAACAAAGTGCCGTCAGCAGTTCGCATCAGTGCGTCGACGACGACCACAAACCACTTGTGCTTTTTTTGCCAAACGGAACGCGAATAATACAAAGTTTTTTTTTGCACGGAAATTATTATCAAGGGAGAATCGTTTTGCGGGGCGGTGAATATTTTATTCATAAGCGTGAAAAATTTGGTGGTTGAGTGGGTGTCGTAACAAAGACGAGTAGTTGTAATTCGTAAGTAACTTGTGAATGATCGGTTAGGAAAGTGGATGCGTAATTATGAAAAATACTGAATTCGGTACCTTAACTGATGCGATAAAATAATCTTTGACAAGCATAATGTGCATTAAAAATACTCTACATGGACATTAAAATATTAATTTTCAAGTTACTTAATCTGTAATGAATATTTTTTTCATACAGTACTGTGATAAATTAAAAAATACCACAAATGGAATAAATAAAGATTTTTTTTATCTTGTAAAATATTAATTTGTTCACTTGATGGTTTCAAAAATATATTTATGAAGAAAAAATAAGCAGAAAACATAAATAATGTAGTTCACATATGTAGAAATATGCCAATTTACACGGCTATTCGATCTCTAATAGCTAATAACATCGACAAATATCCACCTGAGGTTTTAAAAATCTGAAAATTGTATGCTCATTGTAATCCACAGTCAAAAAGGTAATATTATAATCATAATAATACGAATGAACGCATACTTGAGCGTACAAACTCAACGAAAATGAGCAAAATTTGCCAGCTGTTATTTTCATCGGCCTTTTAGCTCGGTGCATTATGATGATCAATAACGCGGCTTCCTTTGGCTGCAGTTCGTACCATTGGCAGTTGTACGCTGCACGAAATATCGATGAACTCTAAAAATAATACACGTGCAGATTTTGTAAGTAAAATTCATAATGTAAAGTTATTTTTTTTTCAATGTTCACCTCATCTTGAAGTTTCTCAGCCACATAGCAACAAATGAATAGATGCGTTCCAATATGCATCACGTAAACTGCCATGAAAAGAAGATGAAGTACTGGAAATCCCATGTCTTTGCTGGAACTCAACTGAAAATTGTCGTTCGAATGATGTTAAAAAAAAATTAGAAGCCATTTGAAAATAAAAAGAGACTCACGGTTATTAAAAGAAAGCCTTGCATGCAAAATTGTATCGTGCATCCGAGGATTTCGGCCAGAAACATCGGGTTAAATATTTTTTCCATTGTTGCAGCGAATCTAAGCATGAAAACAAATGCTTTGAATTGACAAATTTCCAAATTAACAGTGAATCATCTAGAGATTATTGAAGGTATAACGAAAGTAGACACAAAAAAATTTCTATTATTAAATTTTAAAATCTAAAACTCACTTATTAAGTTTCTCATGTCGTCGTACAATCTCAGCAAACTTCATTTCGAACTTGCCATCAGATACGTTCACCAGATCAACCACTTGTACCCTCAGATTAGCAAATTGTCCACACAAATGCAGCACGAGAGCGACGAACAGACAATAGATGCCAGAATAAGCAAAAGTAGCGAGAGCAGCACCCGTGTACTGCATTATCCAGGTAACTTCGTAAATTGGAGTTGGTTTATAGTCGTAGGGAAAGTACGAGTCAACGAACGGCAGTCGTGTACTTGGCTTTCCCGGTAAATATTCGAACTCTTGTCCAATTCTAATCAACAGATGTCCATGAACCGTGGCGAAACCCAAGATCGCACAAATACGCGACATTCTGCGTGCTACTACTGCGTTTGCTTGCATGATCTTCAGGTCGCGCTTAGAATTCACGCTTCTCCAGTCTGATGTGACGAATTCTATTAATGGCTCGAATGCTTTGAGGTGGAAGGAAATCGATTTGTTCAGATTAATTTTGTTTTTTTTTTCTGTTGTCTATAAGAACGATTTAGTATTTGTGAAAATTTTAGTAAAAAATAATGAATTCTTCATAGCGTATTTTTATATGATTCGTGCAGTAAGTAATTTGATCCCTGCGTCGAAAAAAAAATTATGATTTTGAATAAAATTTTTAGTATTGATTAAAAATGTTATGAGAAATTCTAAGTAAATGGTCAGCTAATATTGCATTTTTTAATCACTACTTAAAAGATAATTTATTATATTGTTCTAATAATCTTAATGTATTTGACAGAAGCGGTACAAAATATTTTGTTTATAGTAAATAAAATAATTATTGTCACCGCGAACTACACCGCTTTATTTAAACAGTACAGTCCAGTAAGCGGATTATAGAAAAAATTATTGGCGTTTGAAAAATAAATTGCGATAAATACCTTCTCTATGCTTGTAAAATATGAACATTTTGAAGACAGCAACCAAAATTGGTAAGTTCGCCGTAGAAATTATATCTGTCATCGCGTTTAGATTACCCCAAATCATAAACAATTTTATCGTTTGCGCAATATTTACAAATACCACGATAACTAATGTTATCAAAGCCAAGCGAATTGACGTGCTGGCTTTTTCGAATTTTGAACTTTTCGGTCGAGGCCATAGTCCTATTAATTCAAGACTCACGCGGCACATGTAAAAAGCTGTATCGAAACCTACAAATATTTGTTGCAATTTGAAAAAAAAAATCCGAGAAAAAAACAGGTTTTCGTAAAAATATTAACGAACTCTAATGAAAAATTCGCTACCTGCTTCTTTATCCATTTGATCTGACTAGGACGGGAGATCTTTCTTGACTGAACGCGTAGAGCTATTATAGTTCAGCTATGCGCATGACTGTGCAATAGCTCCTCAAATGCATTGGGCGAAATGAAATTCTTTCCTCAGTTGATGTTTCTTCTTGGCTCCGATAACACATAGTATATACGTAATCACAAATATATGAGATAATTTTTTTTGCGATTATTTAAAAAGAAAAAGGAAAATAATAATTGTATAAATTTCAAAACGACTAAAATCTACTGATATCCTATTGATCCTACTGTGGTGGATATGCGGAAATAACTAAACGAAAAAGCTTCAACTTGCATTCCAAAGAACCGATGCGCATGCCTAAAAAGTTGTAAAAAATAATATGGAAGGTGGATAGAATTCCACAGAAAAACTTTTTCCCAGTAAAAATTGTTCTTTGGCTTCGATCGTTCGAAAGCGGTTGTGGTCAGTCGCGGTAGAAATGTTTTATAGCAGCATTCAGATGCCGAAGTGAATAAGTAAAGCGATGCACGAAAATTTACGGGGGTGCATGAAATATACGTCGGCATAATAATGGAGATTAATTCAAAATTTTTTTTACTTATAACCATGGAATTATATTTACAAATTAGTAAAAAAATATTATCAGTGTTCTTAAATCGCTCGAAATTGAAAATTATCAAAGTTCATTAGTTCCAAATTTATGCGTTCGAAGTTTTTTCTTTGACTGCCAATAACATCGATAAATAGCCACCCGAAGTTTTTAGAATCTGCAACAACAAAAAAATAGGATAATTAATCAATGACAAAATTGAAGAAATATTATCTTACTTGCGCGTAAAGCCGCATTGAAAAAGTCACAAATTTTCCAGCCGTTACTTCCAATGGCTTCTCGGCTCGGTGCATTATCATCAGTAATAATTTGGCATCTCGAGCTGGCAAATCATACCAATGGAAATTATAAGCTGAATCACAAATGGACAAACTCTACGAGGTAAAAATGAAATAAATAATCTTGTACTCAAACGACAGATTTTATATCCAACTATAAAAAGAAAATGATACTTATACCTCATCGCGCAATTTGTCAGAAACGTAGCAGCATATAAAAACGTGAGTAACGACATGCATCACATAAATCATCATAAAGAGTATTTGCAAAAACGACATATCTTCATTTTTTTCTGTAAGTAGCTGTAATTAGAATATCATGACTTCAGCAATCAATTACTTTATTTGTCAAAAAAGTTCTAAACTACTCACCGACACTAGCATAAAAAGTTGCAAGCATATTTGCACAGTGCACGATAGAATCTCGGCCAAAAACATGATATTAAAAATCCTTTCGATTCTTTTGGCAAATCTAAATCAATTATTATCACACAGTTGCACGCCCTAGATCTACTGGGATAATACAACATTCAAGTTGAAAAAAAAATATTAACAACGCACCTGTTTAAACTCTGATGTCGGTCAATGATCAATCTTATTCTCTTTCGAAACTCCATTCTAGAACTAATTACATCGTCCTCATCCGAGCCGTCGAGTTTCAATCTCAAATTGGCAACTTGCCCACGCAGATGCAGTACCAAACCGACGAACAAGCAATAAACACCAGAGTAGACGAGAGTCGCAAGACCAGCGCCAAGATATTGCATCAGCCAGGTGATCTCGTACACAGGACTGATTTTATAATTATACGGAAAGTACGAGCTGACCATCGGAAGTCGTTTCTCTGGTGGTCCAGGCAGTATGTCGAACTCTTGGGATAATCTCGTTGCCACTTGACCGTTCACCGAGCCAAAACCCAAGATAACGCATATGAAAGATATTTTGTGAGCGGTCGATGCGTTCTCACGCATATTCTCCATCTGACACTTCGTCTTTGGTGCCTTCCAGTCGGCTACCACGTCTTTCAGTAACGTGCCTAATTCTTCGATAAGTTTTTCTTCATTTTTATTATAAGCATAGAAAAAAACGCAGAACAACAATAGTATGTACCTTTTTTGTGAATGCGAAATATAATCATTTTCACGAGTACAACTGCTATCGGCAAATTAGCTGTAGAAATATTGTCGATCACATTAGTCAGATCTCCCCAGATCATGATCAGCTTCGTTGTTTGTGCTATATTGATGAAAACAATGATAATCACGAAAGACACCGCAAACAGTAGAATTTCTTTGTACTTTGTGCTTTTCGAACTTGGCCACAGCCCAACTACTCCTAGATTCGTTTGACACATGCCGAATGCATATTCGAAACCTAAAAGCGTGAGTTTTATCAAAGTGTTATAATTACAATTTTCAAACTTCGTTGTTTATTTCTGTAAATTAAACTGCACAATTTTTTTTTAACATTTCGACAATTGAAAACGTTATAATCAAGTAAATATGTATATCAATCGTAAAATCATGATAAAGGACATAAAAACATACCCTTTTTCCCATCCATAGCGAGGTCAACGAGACGCGCACTCAGCGAACACTGCACGAGCGAAAGATCCCAGAAAGTCCAATGATTTTTTAATGAAACCGTGAGAGAGAGCGCATGCTCGAAATATTAAAAATTAAAGCTGCAGGAGGAGCTTATGAAAAATAAAAGCTATGAGTCGGCGATACGGCCGCTTGTTTTTTTTTACTGCAAGTTTAGTTGGATTTTACCCCGTATGCGGAGAAATACTTTTATTTTGAATTGAAGAAGTCGAAGTTAAAAGTTTACGAGGGTCGTTGTGGTTTTGGTCGGCAGGGAGTTCCAAGAGCAGTTTTATGATTCATAATGGTCTTATTGAACGTTTCATTTCGTCTTTCTATCGGTTATCTTGAATGCAGAATAATAATTTTTGTAATCAAAATATATTTATTTATTTTTTCATCTATGAATTTCAAAATATAACGTTCATTCTCGATTTAGAACGATTCACGAAAACTGTAAACAATGTTTATTTTCGTAGTGCTGCTTCAGTCGTACATAACTTTGTCTCGCATAGCCAACAGTAATGAAAAGAAGCTCGCACACGATTTCAAAACCTGAAATATATCAAGGTAATGTAAATTAATATTTAATTTTAAAGTATGAATTTTTGTAATATCCGGTAAATTCATACCGAACAGAAATACTCTAACGACAAAACGTGGAATTTTCCAGCAGTTATGTTTATGGGCTTTTCCGTTCTAATCATCATCATTATTAGTAATTTAGATTCACGTGGTAACAATTCATACCATTTCATTTTGAAAATTGATATGAACACATTTTCACTCTGTAAAACAATTGTTTTTGACATTTTTGAGACCATTCTTTTTTGTTATAAATACTTACATGTATCCTTAACTGTTCAGCAATAAAGCAGTAAACAAACAAACTAAAAAGACTGGTTCCAACGTAAAAAATAGTGAAAAGTAATTTTGGCAATTCTTCCCAACCATTATTCGATGCTACCTACATTTATAAAGTGTTATTATACGCCATAAAATTGAATCACCAAAATACAACATATACTTACAGATACAAACTGATAGCCTTGCAAACAGAGGTGAATGGCAGTTGAAAAGATTTGTATTAAAAAAACCATATTGAAGTTCTTCTCTATAAGCGCAGTATATCTGCAAAGAAAATAAATTTAAGAAGTGATAAGTTCACATACAAATTACAATTTTTAATAGTAATTTGTTGAATCACCTGCACAAATATTCATGTCGATTGATCACAGGTATCAAGACAGTAACGAACGAGCATTGTTTTTTCAACATTTCTTCCACAAGAGCCTCAACCTTGTGCTGCAGATTGTAGAATTGTGCACTGTAGTGCAACATCGCCAAGACGTAGACGCCGTCGTAACCTGAGTAGATCATGCTGCAGATGATGATCGTATAAAATTGTATAACATTGAGAATTTCCCAAATGGGACTCCACTGCAAGTTGATGTAGTAATCGGTACTCATGATTGTTGGTCTTGGAATAGTTACGTTTGCAGGTAATCTTTTCAACTCGAAATGATATTGAATGAACACGAACACCGTGAGCAAGACGCAATTGATGACGACCGAAGTGAAACTGATGCTGACGATGAGACGACTGTATCTCGCATTTCGCCACATTACTCGCTGCTCTTCTTCAGTACTTTGTTCCCAGTCTCCATAGATGCTTTCCATGATCAACTTGAAATCTTAAGGTTTGCTTTTGATAACATTTGTATTTGGAAGAGTAAATCGGTTGTATGTTGAACTGTCAGAGTAAATATGTGCACATGATTGAAAAAAAAATGGGATGACTTTATAAAAAACACAATTATGGCAGTAAGCCTGTATGTAAATGATTGAACAAATGATGTAAGGAACGCCTGGATTTGAACGCACTCATGACATTATTTGTAAAAGTTTTTTTTGCAAAATTTTTGAATTGATTATGAAATTATGTATAAATAAAAGTTCACCAATGATTCAAACTTAATAAAAAAAATCGTTTAATTCTTATTTTTATTATTATTGCGAAAGTGCTCATAAACATTATTTGAACATATTTCTCAAAAATATTGTCTATCTATATAGTCTTTGAAGTATTCAATTCTCAGTAAGTTTGTCGCGCATGGCCATTAATACTGTGAAGTAACTGCCAGTTGTTTTCAAAACCTACGAATAATCACATCTCATTACTACGAAAAATTGCAATGTCCAGAAATTAAAACTATTACGCACTGTAGAAAAGCGTTCCAATGATAAAATTGCAAACTTTCCGGCAGTAAGATAAATTGGTTTTCTCGCTCTAGTCATCATCATTAGTAATAATTTTGAATCACTAGGTGGCAATCGGTACCAATCGACTTTGAATATTGAAATGAATACATCCTCACTCTATTCGAAAAACAATATAATTGAATTTTTTGCACGTCAATAAACACTTCATTTAATGCTCACCTGTATACTCAATTGCTCGGCGATAAAACAATACATAAATAAACCAAAAAGACTATTAGACACGTAACCGAGTGTAAATAGTAATTGAGGTAGTTCAGCGATACTATTTTTCGACAAGAGCTACGTTGTATTAATAATTAATAAATTAATTCTTTTCTCAAAAAAAGAAAAAGTATGAAAAATTTAGAAAATGAAAGTCTCTTACATCTACAATCTGATAACCTTGGACACACATGAGCATGGACATAGATAAAATTTGCACCAAGAAGATGCCATTGAAAATTTTCTCAATCAAAGCAGTACACCTAATGAGAAATTAAATATATCAAATTTATCATTATTATTTAAATATATCAAATAAATTTCATTTTTTGGCTATGAATAGACACACCTGTACAAATGTTGATGACGATTGATGACAGGTACAACAACATCAACAAAAGAACATGATTTCTCCTGCTGTTCATCTATCAAACCTTCGATTCGCTTCTGAAGATTCTGTAATTGGGCACTGTAGTGTAGCGTTGTCAATGTAAACATACCATCGTAACCAAGATACATGAAGATGTTCAACATACAAGTAACATACTGAGCGACAAACAGAATTTCGCTGATCGGGCTCCATTGCACGTCGAAGTAGTAATCAGCTGCCAAAATCAATGGTTTAGGTACACTTACGTTAGAATTTTTCAATTCGAAATAATACTGTAAGAGACGGTATATCGGTATCACATTCATGTCGATAAGGCCAGATACTAGAATAATTATGGCAATTAATCGAATATATCGGGCGTTTCTCCACATAATTTTTTGCTGTTCCACAGGTGTTGTATTCCAATCGGTGTGGATAGCTTCCAAGAGGATGTTGAAATCTTAAATCAGGATTTTAATAACTTATTGTTGTTATTTGTTATCATTAGAAATATTGATATAAAGTCATGGGATGGGTAAAAACTTGTGGAACAATAGTTTATAGGATATATGCAATTATCACACCTGGGTTGGAATGTGTAAGAGTACAAGAGATCTTCCAATTATTTATGACACATCTTTTTTTTTATTTTCAATAGAATATACCCATAGAAAAATTTATAAAAGTTATCATATATCTGATAATTATTCGAATTTGACTATAAGAAGATTATTCTTTAAGTATTTTGATTAGATTATATAACATTGATTTGCAAAAATGTTTTTTTTTTTCAATAAATACTCAATTTATTTTTATTGATACAAATTTAAAATAGTTTCTTTTTTCTGATTAAAATAAATATTACATATGTTTGCAATGGATAATATTTTTTTCTTTAGTCACTACCGACTAGCTTGTCTCGCATGGCGAGTAGTACCGAAAAAAAACTGGCGCAAGATTTTAAAACCTAAAATAAAAGAAATATTTATCAATTTCAACATTCCACTAATAATTCCTTTATAAGTGAAAAACTCATACTTTACAAAAATACTCTAGAGATAAGATAGCGAATTTGCCAGCAGTGATATTTACTGGATTTTCAGTTCGAATCATCATCATAAGAAGTAGTTTCGATTCATGTGGTGACAATTCATACCATTTCGCTTTGTAAATAGACGTAAACAAGTCACCGCTCTGTTGGAAAATATAATTACCTTAATAATTTAGTGCCAGAGTTTAAATTTAGTTTCGAAAAATACTTGTTTGCGCAGTTGTTCAGAGATAAAGCAATAAATAAACAGACTGAAAAGACTTGTGAATACGTAAAAAATTATAAAGAGTAATTCAGGCAATTCTTTCAAACCATTGCTTGATATGATCTGCAAAAATTTTTTTATGAACTTTTTTATGCACTTTCTTCAATGAATAACAAATATATTTTTAACTTACAACGACGAATTCATAGCCTTGCAAGCACAAGTGAATAGACGCGGAAAGAATTTGTATAAGAAATACGCCGCTGAAGTTTTTCTCTACAAGAGAAGTGTACCTGTCAAAGAAATGTATTAATAAAATATTCAAAAATAAAAATAGATTTAAAAAATAAATTTGAAAAATATATATTGATTGAAAAATATAAAAAAGTTATAAAAAATCTATATTGTTAAATATCGAAATAGCGAAATTGAAAGTTATTGTAAATTATCAAAAAGAGGACAAAATGAGCACAAAAACCTGCACAAGTATTGATGACGATTGATCACTGGTACGAGCACGTCGACGAACGAGCATTGCCTATCGATTTGATCCTCCACAAGTCTCTCAACTTTGAAGCGCAAATTTTTGAAGAGAGCGGTGTAATGTAGCATCAGTAGCACGAAAATGCCATCGTAACCACCGTAGACCAAGCAGCAAAAGACAATGGTCACATAAATGAGAACGCACACAATCTCGTATATTGGAGTAGATTGCACGTTGAAATAGTAATCTAACTCCATGGCGAATGGTCTATCCATCGTTTCATTCTCTGATAGCATTTTTAGGTCAAAGTGATATTGCACGATAAGCCAAGTGTGAAGTAAATGACAGTTCGACAGAAGCGAACAGATGCTCACTGTGACTACTAATCGGCTGTATCGAGCATATTTCCACATTAATATCTGCTCATCTTCCATGGCGGTTTCCCAGTCCGTGCGAACACTTTCCAGAAGGACGTTGAAATCTCCAATTTACGAGATTCATTTTTACATTTATTTGACTTTTGTAGGTCTTACGAATATTTTTTTTATTTCTTAATTTTAAACTTCTTTTGTTTCAATCGTTAATTGAGAATTATCGATAATAATGCCAGTATGTATCAATTTATATTTTGTGTCAAACTGTCAAGTTTTATACATTCATATCCAGGTATTTTCATTTGTTCAAAATAAAAGTTATCAAAAAAATTTGAGCTTCTTTACAATAATCAGTGGTGCATGCAATTTTTTACAATGAAAATTGACGTAATAAACGTAATTTTGGATTACCATTACCTGCATAATTGCGCCAAATTCTTAAATTCTTCAAAAAGCATATAATGACAATGATCAATCCGATTGACAAAATATCCACGACAGCGTTCAAATCTCGCCAAATGAAAAGTAACTTTCTTACTTGAGGAACTATCAAAATGAAAAATATCAATGTCGGCGTCACAATAACGTAGTTTCGCATGAAAAAATTTCCTTTTCCATGTGATTGCGGCCAAACTCCGATTAAGCTCAAAAGTAGTCGACTCACACCGACGCACTCCTCATAGCCTGACCGTTCTGGCGTACACGAAAGAAAATTAGTATACAAGAAAATGGATCTAATGAAGTCACAAGGACGTGAAAAAAGTACTTTTTCAATAATTTTACTATTGAAGCATTACGGGACAAAAACAAAATTTCAGCAAAATAACAATTTTCAAATTCGATTTCGTACTTTTTAGGAGATGAATAATCGAGAGCTGTACCTTTCTTCGAATTCATTGGAAACGTTAGCGGATGCTCCCCCGCAAAGCTCAAACTGACGCAGCGGTTCGTCGATGCTGCGGTTCCTCCCTTCGAGGCTTGGGACTTTAAAATGCACGCATGCTCAGGTAATCCGCGACGTAGCCAGTCTGCAATTCGCTCGCAACTTTGCAGTTTCATGCTAAATTCCAAACTCGTCGATACTACCGAAAACCGCAGTTCACTCGACGTTTCTGTTTCTTTTTTCACAGTCGCGCAACATTTGTTTTAGGAACCAAATGTTGGTGGGAGGAACTTATTATTGCAGAATTATTTCATCCGGGGTGAATTAACAAAAGGAAAAGTGGTTTGAAGCATACAATTATAGGAAACTTCAGTTCTGTAACGACTGTTCGCTTGATCGTCTGATCGGCCACGGAAAGTTTCAGTGCTCGCAATTTACTCGCAACCAACAGATAATAACGTATAATAACATTTGTAACAAGGTATGCTATTTTCTACGAGGAAAGTATAAAAAAGTTGTTTCTCGTTGCGGTGTTGACAATCGATGGTTGGGCACAACAAAGTTCAATTGAATAATACCAGCGAAAACTTGTTTCCGTGAGTAAATTGTCAAGTGGCAGTCCTATAATTTGATGGTTAGCTATCAGATCAACATGTTTTTATCGAAAACCAATGTTTTGCAGTCAATGCGCCAATTCATTGTTTAATATTTTACTAAGTGTCAGTTAAATTTGAAAATATTGATCTCGTCGATTCAAAATTTCTATTTCAAATTTCTTTCAACGTGATTTATAAAGAAAAAAATTTCATTTGTAGTGTTGAGAAGATTTTTCTCAGTACATAGTACTGAAAAAACAATCCGCTGAGGGCAAATGGGTATTTTCAAATTCGA
>JAWWMK010006833.1:0-28213 GCA_035047105.1 Galeopsomyia nigrocyanea
TGTGTGTGTGTGTGTGTGTGTGTGTGTGTGTGTGTGTGTGTGTGTGTGTGTGTGTGTGTGTGTGTGTGTATGTGTGTTAGAACGAATTTTTTCTTTTAATTAAAGGGAGCGGAAGTAAATTGCGCTACTTTTAGTAATTAGTATGTTTGAAATCGTAAATCTTAAAAATTCAAGCTCTCGCAGATTAACTTCTTCTTTGAGAAAACCTTCTTCTTCTTTTTTTTTAATTTCAAACAAACTCGCAGCCAATAAAACTGAAAAGAGCCGAGAATTTCTTCATTCCAGGCGAACATCTCCCCCGGGAGAAAAAGAGGAATCCCCCCATCTCGTTTATTAAGATGTATTACATAAGCTACACAGCTCGTTATCAAACACATACACGCAAAGAAAGACAGAGAGCTAGAGCGAGCGAGTCTTAAAAATGATCAGAGAGGCATAAAGCCATGGAAAAAGAAAGCGAAGGAGACACCCCGATGTGCTTGCTGCGATGTACTGGCGCGATATCCTCTCTCGGGCCTCTACGAGATTTAGTGCATCCTCCTCCTTCTCTCTCTTTCTCTCTCTCTCTTTCTCTCTCGCAGAGCGCGAAGGAAGAGAATCTGCAACAAGAATCTCGAGTCTCGCGTGTCCTTGGAGCGAATGCCACGTATGCATACATATATACGCCGCGAGATGCAGTGGGAAAAACGAGCTAAAGCTATAGGGTGGCCGTTGCTGATGTCGCCGCGACTCAGATTCCACTGCTAGTGATATACCCCCCTCCCCCTCCCCCAACTCTCTCTTCCAAACGACCTGGCATTAGCGACGAGATTGCTGAAGCTACACGTGATAAGTTTTGCTTGCAGACTTGGCTTCTTCTTCTTTTTTGCCTTTTGGAATAGAAACTTTTTTATGAAGATAAGCTCGTGCGAGATTTTTGTTTTGGATATTTTTTAAACGGAGTGGTACTCGACGATTTTTTTTCTAAAATGTGGGGGGGATCTGAGCCTCGGATTAACTTCAGAGATAAAAATAGTATGTATGAAGGATTGCATCACATTTTTTTATTCGCCAAGGCTTCTCACAGAACTACGTATCATAAATCCAGCGGTTGTTATAGGTTAATTGCACAATTTTATTTTTTTTATATCGTATTAAAATCGTACAATAAATACACCTTGGAGGATCCGTAACGGCGTCGATAAAAATAACGCGCGTAACGAAACTTCAGCCGTGCAAACCTTAATTGAACAGAATGCCCAGAAAAAATAACGGTATGTATACGAAAAAAAAGAACGAGAAGCTTTTAATGATTGCACACGCAAAGACAATAAACTTGAAGTGGTTGGTGGAGCGCGCGTTACAAAACGAGAGTGCGCGCATTTCCGCGGTTTCGTGAGCACCGAAAAAGGGGCATACGAAGATTTCGCAAGGTTTTTCCGTTCGCTTCTGCTTCTGCTGCCGTTGCCGTTGCTGCTGCTATGCACCTGCCAGTAAGATCTGCGCATAAATTGAGTATGCTGTGGCCAATAAATCCTCGAGCGAGATCTCTCTCTTTCTTGCTTCGGTTGTAAAACGTCCTCGCTTTTTATTGTCCTTCCTTTTTCCCTCTCTCTCTCTCTCTCTCTCTCTTTCAAGCTGCGCAAGAGAGAAACTCTTCCTTTCGTTTCGTCCAGCGACACCTTTAGCTTCTCTCTTCTCTCCCCTTCTTTTCTCGACTGTTTTGACGTTCGCTTTGCGCGAGCTTTATTTATGTCTTCGCTATACGGAGATGCATGCTGCTGCTGCTAGCTATACTCGTTGGGAAGAGAAAAATCGGTTTTACGCTAATGATCAACAAATTTCCGAAGCGTTTCTCCGTGTTGCATTTTCTCTCGCGCTGAAATGGAGTTGAAGGGATTCTTTTTTGTTGAGTTTTTTTGGTTTGACGTGTTATTATAACTTTGTTTTCGACGAAAGTGACATGTTTTCTTCCTATTCATACGAAATTATATTTGGATTGTAATTACTGATGTAGTATCATATATATTATTTCAAAAATTGACCGTTTGAAGGTGCCTGTGCTTGGACTTCTATCGGCAACAGATTTTTGATGGTCAGCCTTTATAATAAAGTAGCTATATTAACTCAGTTATACAAATAAAATGATATTACTAGATCAATAAATGATGATAATGAACGATCGATGTTTTTTTTCTTTTAGAAACAATGCGATTTATTTTATCTTAAATTCTAAAAAAAACAACGTATTAACATAATTTGTATTCGACAATCTTAAACTCTGCTTTCCTTTTTAGTTACAAAATCAATAATAGAATATACCTAAAAATAATATTCAAAGATGCCTCACGATTACCCACATTTACATACCAAACAGAATCACACATTTCCAATTCAATAAGCTCATCTTCAAAAATAAAAAAAAATGCATAAACAAGTTATCTCGCCTTTATATAGCTTCCTTCAATTTCTCTCTCTTTCTCTCTCGAAAAAAAAAAAAAAACGAAAGCAAAACAAGTCACAGAGCGATCGTAAAGTAAAGATATCCTCTCTTTCAGCGAAGGAGGATTTTCACGAAAAACGTTGAGCTCGTTGCGAAATATCTTTTATTCATAACAGTGTCGGTTGGGTTTGCGAGCGCGCGCGCGTGCGCGTACGCTCGCGCCACACGATGAATGAATTATTTACTCGTGAAAATACATTAGGCATGAATGGAGCCAACAGAATGAGATACTCCACTCGTTTTCGCTCTCTCTCTCTCTCTCTCTCTCTCTTGGAAAATTATCGCGAATTCATCGCGAAGCACTCTCGATTGTGTACGCGCGACACACACAGAGATACACACACACAATGCTCCCCCGCTGATCGACGCCAAAGTCTGCATCACGTCGATCGCAATCGCATGTGTGCATGTGTATGTGTTTGTGTGCCGCCCTCGTTGGAATTCGTGTTGTGCTGACAACGATGATTGTGAAGTCTTTTTTTTTTATCTACGATATTTTTTTGCTGTATAATCTTTTTATTTTCACCACGAGATGGATTACAGTATGTTTATTTTTAAAATAGTTTGGAAAGTTTGATTATACTGTGATAAAAGAGCTGAGTTAAACATTATGCAGTAATTTAACGGAATAAATAAAATAAATATAAAATAATATAAATAAAATAAATATCTTAGTATCATTACTATATTATTCTTTTAGTTTATAAATAAATTAACAAGTCGTACTAAATCTTTCAATTAATTAAAAAATTACATTTTTTTATTTTTACTACCACGTGAAAACAAAAATAAATAACTCACTATTTCTAGTACAAATCGCAACATTTAATTTCCAAAAGTCTTATACAAAAAGAGACCCCCGCTACAATAAATATCCCTCATCAATATCACGAAAATCCCTCGCCGGACAACAAAGGACTACTACAATATTCGCAACGAGAAAAATCTCATAACTGTGCGCGCGACCTTGTACGCTTATTAACAAATCCGATCAATTTACGCCAAGAAAGATTTACGGTCGGACGGAAAAATCTGCGCTTCGAAGGGGTCGCTCGTTCGTCCCCCCCAAACAATAATCATGCTCTGGCTGCGCAAACACTCGCGGATTTATTATTTGTTTGCGGGCAGATGGTCGTCGTCTTTTAATAAGGGTGCAACGCGTTATGTACGTTATATATATAAATGTAGAACGTGCGACTTTCTCGGCTAATTATAAACGTTTAAGAAGACGAATTGTCATTCAACGTTGTACTTTTGTTTTTCGGGGGATATAGTTAACAGCGTAGTTTCACCAAAACGCCACGCGGACTTTCTCGTCGTTTTGCGGGCGGATTATTATATATTTTTCGTTGCAGAAGCTTGTAATTTTTACGATGCGCGCGGGACGTCGGAGGAGAAAACAACGACGTGTAATTGTAACAAAGCCATTCAAATGCGAGGTTTTCTCTCCACTCTGCCCGCGTCCGCGGAGCCTTTCTCTCTATTCGTTGTATTGCAGAAGACTCGTAAAAAAAAAAACGTTTTTCTTTTCGTTGCGAACTAAACCATAATCGGATAATTGTCGAATTAAGTTTATCGACAATTTGGCTATTTTGCCACTGTTTAGGATTTGACCACAAGAAACCGCAATGCTAACGGGTGGGATTTTTTTTATTGCCCATAGTGTACATATAGCTGTGAGCGTTAATTACTCAACCTAAGAGTTTAGAACTTCGCTAAAGCTAATGTTTGTCTTTATCTAGTCTTACGCTGCTACGACAAACAAAATGTTGTTTGCTAGTTTACGAGCGTGCGTATATATAAACGTCGGTTGCTCGATTTGCAATTCTAATGCAATATTGATCGTAGCAATCACGACGAGAAGTGTCAATCTTTCGAAAAAAAGAAAAACAACTTCTTACCGGCGAATACGCTAATTAAAAACACGTCGTCGTCAAAGTGCAAAAAAAAGATGCTTACGCAAGTGTTGAAGCATCATCATCTCCGCGTGACCTGCAGCGAAGGTCGTCTGTGCACGTTGTTTTTTTTTCCTTTCAATTGTGAATTCAACGACTGCGATAGGTGGATTATTCGCACCTTCGATATATAAATCATGATGGGCGATTTGTCGGGTATACGATGGCACGCGGCCGAGTTTACGTGAGATTCCTACTTCTTTGATATATATTGCCGCGATAGCTTATATACGAGCGGCTTTTTTAGTACTGTAGGAAATTCTTTGATTGATTGGACTGTTTTGTAACGATGGAATTATAACGATGGATTTAACTTCTGTTTTTATCGTGCGAGTGCGAATGGACAAAAAAATAACTTGTTGATCTTATCTGATTTGTAGGCTTTTTTTATCAATGTCTAAATATATATCAATCGTTGTTTTTTTGCGCGATCTCTCGTTGGATTTCAGTGTTACTTCGTACACGTTGATTTTACGAAACAACGATTAATTGAAAAAAAAAAGATTAGAAAACAAATATAAGATTACATTAGAAACAATGATTCCACGAATAAAAAAAAGAGATCTCGCTTACGACGAATTGCATTTTTTTCCACTCTCATCGGTTACGTAACATTGACGTACGTCCTTGCGTCGAGAGTTAAATCAAAACTTTCGATATAAATCACTCTCCGGTTGAACATCGAAAAGCCAGCACGACACTAAACAAAACCGAAATACACTCTCTCGGGGGGTCAATGTAGTATTAACAAGCCGCAACATAGCCTGCAATACGCCAATCAACCTCGGGGCAAGTTCACTTCCACACACACACACACACACACACACACTCACAAGCGCGCGTGCAAAAACATCCAAGTTGCCGCCGCCCTCACGGTAGCCTTTTCGAGAGAAAGGTTAATATCGACGCTGCTGCTGCTTCTCTTCTCTCTCTCTTTTTTTTCATATACTACTATATATATTGCAAGCAGGGAAGTAGGCATGGAATGCAGCTTTCTTCTTGCTCTTCGTTTCGCCATGGGAAGATGTAAGCCTGGGAATTTCAACGCTGCAGCGTTCAAGTTTTAGGAATAAATGTTTTTTTTTTAGGTGCTGGGCTTGGTTACTCACCAGAAATTTTTGATTTGCCGAAGTCACGCGAGAAACGTGCCGAAAAGTACTGATTGATTTTAAAAAAAATGCGTTTTACGCTAAAACATGTAATTTCAAACTTTAGTTACTTCAAAGTTACGTGAAAACATTTTTTTTACATTTTTAACGAGATAATACTTTAGTAATTAAACATTCGGCGAACTTCGCGAAAACTTCGTGAAATTATATGTAGCAAGCCGCGTGTCCATGACGTTGTTAAGCTCGCGCGGCTCAACATCATCTCCGTCCTACAAATTAGGTCACGTGTCCGCAAGCCTCTCTCTCTCTCTAGCTAATCTCCCTTGCGGCGATGCAGATGCGCTTACGTATACGAAAATGCGCGCATCTGGAAAATCGGAGACGCGAGCATTTGTCAGCCTCCGGAACTATTGTAATTGTTGCGGTTTACCTGCGCGTTGGCCGAGTGACAGACTTTGGAATATATCGTGTGTGTTTGTCTTGGGATTTTATTGAATTTTTGATTGATTGCGTGGTATTGTTGATCAATAATGAGGAATTAAGTGCTGAATAATAATAAATCGTGAAAGCTATGGAAAGTGAATGAGATTTAAATTTTAATCTTCGTACGGTAGATGGCTTCGGTGTAACTTTCAATTATTTGGAATATTTTTTATTTGAAATGTCATATAAGTAAACTTATTATTCTAAAAATTATTTTATTATAATCGTTTGAATATATTATGCAGAAGGTTGTTTTCGTAGTTGACACATCCTCCTTTTTATCACATTAAAACTTCAAGATAACCAAAAATATCCTCCACCCGATCATTTTAAACGTTTCCCATATAAAAGCTCTTCCGTAACAGGACAAATCCAAGTCTTTCAAAGTCAACTATAAAGCTAAATATCGTCTCGCTCCCTAAGCACGCGCAGGAAAAAAAACGCAAACTTTTCGCATTAATAAACGAAATCCCCCTTCTATCTCGGCTGCGTACATATATTGCGAATATCGTCGAGGCTACGAAAAAAAAGAAATTATACGCTCGTGACGTCGTTTTATCGCTCTTTTTTTTATTCCATGCCGGAAAAGCCTCCAGGTCGCCAAAGCTTTTTCATCATTCACATATATATATATTTTTTTTTTTTCATTGTTCGTCGTCGTAGCTTGCGAAATGTTTTAATCTATGTGACTTTGATGGAGGGAGGGCTTTTGTTAATGAGTTTGGACTTCGTTATGTTCACCGCGCGAGGAAATGAAATTTGTCAGCAGAAGGCTTTCCTCGTTATACACCATAGTTTGGTTTTTGAAAGCGAAGCGAGTCTGACAACTTTTCCCTGCAATGTATAACTACATGCCGTGTAATTTCCATAGTATACAACTTTGGCAAACATTGCGATATTATTTTTTTTATGAACTCTCGTAAAACACAGTTAGAAAATAATTTTTTTCTATCGTAACTTTCTCGACAACCCCACGCAAGAAAA
Organism: Galeopsomyia nigrocyanea; assembly: GCA_035047105.1. Lineage (NCBI taxonomy): Eukaryota > Metazoa > Arthropoda > Insecta > Hymenoptera > Eulophidae > Galeopsomyia > Galeopsomyia nigrocyanea. Next base: position 7,014 of record JAWWMK010006833.1, read on the forward strand.
ATAGAAGAAAAAAATTAGATACGAGTCACATATCTATCTACCGAAAAAAAAAAACAGTCCATCAAATTCCCACTTCAGTCAAAGACGGAAGGCCGACTACAGAGCAATAATGTTTGACTCGCTGCCAAAAAACGAATATATATTCCTTGTGTTTTTTTTTTGCCCTTATAAGCCTGTTGCGCGTTTCGAGCATTGTGAAAGAATGGCGAATAATATACGTCGATTATGAGAACCTTCGTTACGTAAGCTCCGTCTCAGTTCGAATCTATATATCTATAAGAGCATATCAAAACGTACATATATAGATATAACGTGTGTGAGTCTGTATGTATATGCAGCGACCGGTTGAGAGACTCGCGAGGGGCGCGGCACTTTCTCCGCTTACTGCTACAACACGACGACCATCCAAAGGAATTCCTCTTCTCTCTCTCTCTCTCTTTCTCTGACAGGAGACTCATCCTACCTCGCTCCTCTTCCTTTGTATCTTCACAGCCTGGGAAATGAACTCGCAGCTTCTTCATTCATTTTTTCAGTGTGTCGACAAAAACTAGATTTTCCCCTTTTTTTATACTTAGGAATAAAATAAAGCTAAATCAGCATCGTTTCGGAGCCAAAAAATTTTCAGAGAGGTCAGGTCAGATTTATTTCGGTGATAAAAAAAAGATGCAGTTGCAACCTTGCGGTATTATAAAACTGAATAGTACGTTATCGAGTAGGTCGAGTTTTATCTGATCATTTGTTTTTCCGAAAACAGAGCAATTAATTTACACGCTCCGATTAACTTCGGAAAAACGTCGATTTTTTCGCCAATATCGAACAAACAAAAGCAATAAAAAGCTGTTTTATTCGTGTAACACACTGTAAGAGTTTGATGTTTATGAGACTTTATTATTGTTTTCTCATGGCTTTGAGCCGCAAAATTTACGATACGGATATCGATTTATCGGGCGCAGCTCGCACCCTCGATAAATCCTTATACTCCTCCGCTGTTTCATGCTGCGAGAGATTGTTTTTCTTTTTTATATACGAAAACTCGGCCAATCGGCGGTTTCATTTTTGAATTTTCCTACCGAGCGAATCTCGCACACGAGATTGAATCTCGCGTGTCCGTGTATGATATACAAAGAGCAGCAGTGTGTTGAATCTATCGGGTGGCAAGTGTCCCTAATTAAACATCCGCTTATCAATTATCAACACCCCATCGCGCATCAATCTAACCTCCTTTTTCTCACTCTCTCACGGTGCTAAATTATCAAAGTTTCCGAAAAGTCCTATATATCTTCGACACCCCTTTTTTTCTTCTCCGCACCTTCGTCGATCTCTTCTGTCACTGTCTTCTCTCCTTCCTTTTTTTTAACCAAAAAGGGAGCTTCCCTCTAATGCTCGTTAACTCGCCCTCCTCCCGGATGAACGAGCCTGTTAGTCAGCCGGCAAATTGCGCTATACGACTTTGCCTCTTTCTTCTATTGTTTTGTTCTTCTATAGCTGCAAGATTTACGCACTTCGAGGTATATTTGTCGATTTAGACTTGATTTATCGAATCTTAGAGCGATAAGTGAAATTTTAACTCGCGTATAGTTTCGCAACGACTGTAAATTCACTTGCGCAGTATAATAATTATATTCCACAATGAAAATTTCGTTGTAGCTCTTCATAAAACTCATCGACTATCAATCAAATATATATATACAAGCTACGCGTGTGTATATATATAAACTTGCAACAGTGTGTAAAACCAACTTTCCCCTCGTTTAAAATAAACAACGGCAAATAAAAATTTTGGCGCATTGCATCACTCACAAAAGCTCGCACAAAAGATCTCGGCATACCTATCACTCTCACTCTCACTCTCCAACAAATTGACCTCGCTCGCTTCTAGTATTTTAACAAGCTCATCCAGCGAGAAAAATGCGCGCAATTTTCCGTGAAAATAAAATTTGAGCGCGCACGCGCAATCAAGGTGCCAGCAGCGAAAGTGTAATAACTCAATCAAAAACGAGCCGAACGTTTGCGCGGGAGTATACACATAGTGAAAGTAAACACACACACACACACACACACACACACACACACACACACACACACACACACACACACACAGAGTTAGTGTAAAAATTGTACCCATGGAAATTCTACAATATATATAGATGTGTGTGTATCGTGGCGGTTGTTGGTATTATTAAAACGTGACGAGAATTGGATTATCAAATGTAGCAGTCAGATAAAAATCCAAAGCGGAGCACTGAATTGGGAGAAGGTTTCTTCTCGACCATCAGGAAGTCTAATTTTCAGTCTCTCTCCCTCTCGGAGATTGATTGCGTTCAGATATATATAAGAACACTCTTGTATTACACGACGATGGGGAGCGAAGGCGAAGGCGAAAAAAAAAATTGCGGCTACTTTGAATAATGTACAGATCGATTTTCCACTGTACACAAACCATATACACATCTCTCAAAATTTCTTACGTAATATCGCAATAAATCTCACGCGCGAATGGTTAATGTGCAATATGCAAAATTAAATTTACCTCACGCGGAAGAGTGTACAAGAGACAAATATTCGTAATTACCACGCGTGTGCGCGCAACAAATATATAATATAATACGTACGGTTCGAGTTAAAGCATTTACCGATATTTACGAGGGTTTTGCTATAAACACGCATTGCAGACGAAGAAGAAGAAGAAGAAGCGCGCCAGCGTGACAAACGGTCGTTGCTGTTCAGTGTATTAAAGCGAAAGTGCACGGCAGTTGCAATTTTTTTTTTTTACGTTTCGACTACGACTACGACGATTCATCGACGACGATCACGATAGTTAATTTTACTTCCTGAATCCTCGAGACTCTCTCTCTCTCTCTCTCTCTCTCTCTCTCTCTCTCTCTCTCTCTCTCTCTCTCTCTCTCTCACACTCTCGTGGCTGAGGAATTTTTTTGAGAATTGTAATTAATTATCAAATGAAAGTTGTGGAATTTTTCGTTATTGCATCTTTAACGCGTCGCGAGTCGAAATTATTAATTATACAATAATGGATTTGAAACTTAACGATTTTTAATGTGGACTTGAATTATTATGGTTGCTTGTAATTTTGTTTAATTCTTGGTAATCTAATAAAGTATCACAAGGATACGTAAATAAGTTTGGTAAAATATTTTGCCATATAGGTGGATACCAGAAGCTCTGTCAACTAATTGAAATATTTTCATGAAGTAAATATATCGATTTATTATTCTTGTCAAATTGTTTTAATATTCGCCAAGATAAAAAATTTTGCGCTGTTCTAGGTATTTGATGTAGCTCCCTAATACATAGTAAAGACTACTAAAAAAAACCACTCTAAGAAACATACAAACACATCGCAAAAATGAACCGCAAGTAAACAACATACCGCAAAAGCGCAAAACCCCATTAAAACTCAAAGCCCATAATCAACAGATAACAGCAGCAGCAGCAGCAGCGCATAGAGCAAGGCTCATAACGAAGCCATCGCCGAGTGAAACAATAAAGCGTCGCTTTGCGCGATTTACGTAAGGCGGCCTGCATAGTACGGCAGCGCCCATACTATAAGCTTCAGCCTATACAGCTCGCGAGAGAGCGATATCGCTCCAAATCCCGTTGCACGAGAAGTCGTGATTCAAACGTCGTCCAATGCTACTTCACTATACTACAACTACTCTCGCTAACGATGAGAACAGGCCAAACACTGCGGCTTGCTTGCTTGCTTTCCGGTAGCTGATCATCACTACTACTGCTGCTGCTGCTAGTTCTTTTTTTTTTCTTCAAGGATGAGCCTTTGTATCCAAAGGGGAAATCGCTGATGAATTGGTTCGACTAGACAATCATGGGATTCGTGCGAGGATTCTGATGAATTTCGGTTATATTTTTTTTCCGATGGCTTCCAAGTGATTGTAAAAGGCGTGCCTGCCTGCCTCAAGTATTTCATGTATAAGAGAGGAATCTTTAGAAAACGAGGTTAGAATTGCAAGAAAACGGGGGGTCGCTTTTTGTCGATTGAATCACGACGAATCACGATTATGTTTTTTTTTTGGAGGATACTTGGGGAATTGAACGCAAGATGGCTACTAGAATTAATTTCAAACAGGTGGAATAGTAAAATTAGGTTTATTTCTTGTAGGCTGTGATAACTATTCATATATTTTATCTCCAAGTAAATGGTATAACATGTGAATAACTTCAGTAAAAAGCAGTATCAATCGTAAAATATCCCAAGCGTATATATCCAACGAAACAAGCAACTGTAATAAAACACAATCCAACAGAACCGAACTATACGAGAAAAACTCTTCTGCACCTCAGCCATAAAAGTGTATGGGAAACTCGTGGACTTGGAAAAACCATAAGTATCGCTCAGCGACTTTAGACGACTTTATCCATTATTTTGCAGGCCGCCCTCGCCTTGAATTACGACGAATGAAAATTCAACCTCTCCCCCATCCTTTTCGAACCAGCCGTCCCGACGACGACGGCGCCGACCACCAGTCTAGACGCGTTCATAACCCACTCGACGACAACCGATGGAACAATTTTTTGTTTTTTTCATCTTTTTTCGATATAATTTTCAATTAAAATAAAATAAAAAAGACGCGTCGATTGTACTCTTGACCGTTTACCGTAACCTTCATTTGGGAAACGAGAAAAACAGGCCGTAAAGGCTCGATTGAGAGATCGTAAAAAAAGAGGACGGATGGAGGGTAACGACAAAATAAAGTGCGTCACTAGCTGCCTGGATTTTCCTCTCCCTTCCGTTAAATGTGTGGGTTCCTCGATAATCAGTTCTGATCGCGTCTCGTGATGAAATTTCGTTTTGCTAGCTGCTGATGCAGCAACAACGCAGGAGAGCTTCAAGGTCTTTTCTGACACTCTATTTAGTAGGTGATTCAATTTGTTGGAGTATTAAAGAAATTGGTAATTCTGAATTTTTATGGATTTTTATCAAGAGTTTATTCGATAAAAAAAAAATCATTAGATACTATCGTAATTAGCATTGAAAAGGCATTAAATAGCGGGCAATAATGATCTCAGCAGTAGACAATCGGATGCTTATCGCAGCCACGTTTCACACGGTGAATCCGTTTTTATTTCATCACTATATACCGCGCGGATTTGTTTTCTCTCCAAATATTTAGCTTAGCTCTCTCAGATACTTTACGCGCGAGCCTTCTCTCCTCGGGAGAGCTTTGAAGAACGACGACGAAGAAGAAAAAAAAAAGGAAGGCAAAGAAATTCTCTCGATATTGAAGCGTGCTGCTGCTGCTACTCGATAATCTCGATATATTTTTCCGACGCCCGCCCGCCCGCCCGCGCCACTAACTCTCGAGGGAGCTTTCTCTTTGTGAAAGGGAAAACGATATAGTAGTATTCTTGTCGGTGAGAGATGTTATTTTTTGTTTTGCTGTTTAGCCTATCAAAATATTGGCAAGGTGCGATGCTTCGAATGTATAGGTTCGTAAACGAGGATCTATATAAAGTCAAATCAATTTCGACGTATATTATATACGCGCGACCCTATCGAGTGAGTAAGCTGTTAATTTATGGAGTAGAGGAAGATAAAAAAAAAGGACTAATTCAATCTCTGACTTATATTTGATGCGAGAGAACGATCGATCACAGACGTCGCCCCCTCCTTGTTTTTTCTCGTTTTGTTTGCGTCGTTTAGTTCGCAGACTTGTTTTCGACCACGGTTCATATATTATTATTCGTTATTATATATTTATTCGAACGAAATGTGTCTGAAATTTTTTATTCGTATTATCGATTTTATTCCTATAATACACCGATAATTTATGCAAAACTCGACACATTTAAAGAAAATGAAAAAAAATAAAACTTTACTCTATTCCCCGCTTTACTTTGGCGTAGAGAGAGATTCCCCAGCGGCAAAAAGTGAATTCCCCCCACGGCGCGGGCTGTTTAAATGGTTCCTGCTTAGTGTGCTTGCGAGGGTTAAGCTCGACAGTAGCGCGCTGCGTATATAGTGTCACATCCCGCCGTGCGAAAACTATATATACATAGTAGTGTATGTCATAGTGCAGTCCTGCCGAATGGAGGTCACATTCCGTGCGGTGTGCAGCGGATGTGCTCGTTTGATCACGCTATTTTTTTTTTGCGTGCTTCTTTTTTCTTTTATATATATAGCTCGAAGCTTTCTGCGTTGTTACCTTTTTTTTTAATTTAATCGCGATGTCGTTGTAATTGGGAATAAAAAGGCGGACGTTAAGTTTTTTATGTTATATGAAAGTTGACATTTTTCAATAAAATTCTCTTAAAGTACCTCGTGTTAATGAATAATTTATCATGTTGATACTTTTTTTTTCGTAATATGACGCAAAAATTCTTGCTTTACAATCAATTTGAATTTTTATTGCCTTACATAAAAAAAAATAATTTATTTTCTGTTTCAGGTACGTACCAACCATCTTCCAACGAACAGATATTAATTAATGCTACATCGCGAGCTCGACTTATACGTACGTAAAATTGAAAATTCCGAAAGTTTCGTCAAACAAGAGCAATGAAATCCCATCAGTAATTATACGAATCGACAGCAGCAGAGCAGCAGCTACAGCGGATTTGTCTGGAAACTTAGGAGGCGCGACGCTGATTATTCGGGAATCAATTAGACGCGTCGCGGCGGCAAGTTGCTTAGGGTCGCAAATCTGCGCTGGCGCGTGGATTACCGAAAGCTTCTCTCTCTATTAGATTAGCCTTGGCGAAATAGTGTCTAGGAAGCTCGTCCTCGTTAAGGATAAGGTGTGCTACATGCGAAGGGATGACTTACAAGTTTGCCTCTGCATTGATTTATTGTCTCGTTTGCGGCGGCGACTACATAGTGTCTGCAATAGCGGTTTTGTAATTTGATATCGTCGCGGTGATAAGTCACTTACATGGCCTATTTATTGACAGCATGTATGTAAATGAAGTCGAGTGTCGTTGTGCTATCACTGCGGAAATGTCGTTGGGGTAGCGTCGTGTCGTTCTATTTTTAGTATTTTCGTGCTATATTCGTTGCAACGCGGAAGTTTCGTATACACCACTTTTAATAAACTTTATAATAATATCCAAATAAAATCTATCGAGCAGCATAAACTAGTTATCTCTCGATTACATGTCCTCTAACTTACAACACCTCTCTTTTCACTATCTCTACTGCGCGGCGGCTGCAAGTCGATTAGCTTTCACTTAATTAGCTCGGCGGCCACAAAAAAAAAGTACAAATTGGAAGATGATATCGAGCGCGTTGTGTAACCAACAGCTTCGAACTTTATTAACCGTAACTGTCTTTCTTTCTTTTTTTTTATCGTCGCGAAATCGTCGATTCAGCAAACCGCAAACTCTTGTGTCGCTATATATACTCACCCTATAGCCTCGTCTATCTGCGCGTACGCGCGGACTAATCAATCAAATTTCCGCGACGAGAGAGTGAGTGTCCTCATGTAATTGGCCAATTAGGAGCGCGAAAATTACAGGCTCGACGCTTCATTATTATTGCCCATAGTGTATGGACGCAGCCGGACCATCGATTAGGCTGGACTGATGGTGATTTTCGTTGGTCGCTCCAGGCCAAATCCACGAATCGCACAGGAAATTTGTAGAGTTCGTACTCTGTTTCTTTTTTTTTTGGTAATTGCTGATGATTTTCGTTTAACCCTTTGCCTTTCTGTTCGTTCGACAACGGTGAAATTTCAGAAATCAAATTTAGAAATTTCCGTCTATTTGACTCGTACAACGAAACAACTCGTCGTTACGACTTCATCGTCGCGTTTCTCTCTTTTTTTTTTCTCCATGAAGGGCTTCCCGAATCGCTTCGATGTGTTTCTTATTTCCGTCGCGACGAAGGGAGCAGCGACGTCTCTTTTTTTTTCTCTCTTTCCTCGTCGATTGTTCACCTTGCCGCCGTTGTTCGTCTTCTTCTCAACTTCGAGAGAGGAAATTCTTTTATCGGGAGAGAGAGACGAGGGGTGGTTATTGAATATAACTTCATCAGGATATGAGTTTGTGCGATGAATCGCGAAAAAAAAATATTTTCGATAATTAAAGTCGCATTCTCTTAGACGAGCGATATCAAAACACACGTGTATATACATTGAAAAGTAATTGCTCCATTTATTAAGACAATATCGCTCTCGGCACACACGCGGGGACACTTTCACATTCCGCCATTCCGGTTAGCCCCGAAGTAAATGCCAAGTATATATACATTTTACAATGTATTATTTTCGCGCACTGAATGCTATATTATTGAATCTCGCGAAAAAGATAATAGTCGGTATGTGGACTTCGATAATAGCAGCTGTTACAATAAAGCGTGAACGACGATATAAATACTGATTATTTGTCAATGTGAACTGCAAGAAAAAAAAAAAGAAGATAAATAGTATCTCTCGACGAGAGTGTAATTGCCTATAAACATGCAAATGTGTGCATTGATATATCTTATATATTGAAACCGCAAAAACCGCAGATATCGCATCGAATTTCCACCGTACGCGTTATTTTCTTTTCGAAGCGCCTTTTTTTTTTGCTTCGAAATTGCCAAATGAAATTAGAGTTGGGCCGAGTCGAGTTGCTAAATTTCACGGTTAACCGGGCAATTTGCATACTCTCTGACGCCTCTCTCGGTATTTACCAAAGCGAACGCTGCATAGTGACTGCTGACTTATGTGTATTAGCGCTGAGTGCTTCTACTTTTCATTCAATTGGATTATTTAATTCGAGTTTGTATTAGTTTTAGCCGATCGATCGAATTCAATTTACGAGTACTTTATTTAACTCGGCGCACGTGGAATTAATATTGCGTTCGAATTCAGATAACATTAATAAATGAGGCTAATTAAAGATCGAATGAAGTTTAATAAATTTTCATTTTTAATATTCGTTTGATATTAATCCCACGGCTAATTATAATTGAAAATTCAATATTCAAATTCAGAGTATAATCATAATTATATTTTCATCATAATTATATATGATAAAAAAAACTCGAACAACTCGAATCCTCAAAATATCAAACCATCTATTATTCAAACTCGCAAGCAAAAAAATCTACATCCTAAAAAAAACCATTTCACATATAGTCGCCACTCGCCATGACGTCCGCGCGCGTCGTCGTCGTCGTTTTTTTTACGTGGAAAAGTCTGTCAATAGCATAAAACTCGTGGCGGAACGAGCGGCCGTACAACTGCGTCGATGGGAAGGGCTTCGTGTCGCGTTGAAAATAAAAAAAAATAGAATTTTCTCTTTCTCTCTTGCAATTAAGCCGCGTCCACTTTGGCACGGCGCCGACGCCAACGCGCGACCATAATCTCACTTTGCCAAATGGCAAATCGATGGTATGCACACAGCGTCGATAAATAATTCAGTGATAAAAAATTCGACATTTCCTCGCGCGCGATGGGGGAAGGAGAAGAGAGTACGTCTCTTCCAATTCGTCAAGTCGACGAAAAAGAAAGAGAATACATTAGAGGGGCGAGATCGAAGATCCTTTCGGTGCCGCCGTGCTGTCTGTCGCTACAATACATCGACGGTAAATAAAAAAAAGGAAAGAAAAAGAAAAAGATCGAAGATAATCGGTCGTCATTTCGTGTTTTACAAGTAAAAAAGCACAAAGCAATTCGTTCTCGTTATACTAGAAAGAGAATGCACTTTGCACGAAAATAGAGCTACTTGTTTTGCTTAATTAATTGGGTTATCGCGTATAGTAGAAATGCACGGGTTAAAACGAGAAAACGAATGCCGATACATAGCCGAGGAGAAAAGTGTACAATGCCGCTGGGTAAAAAAAAAGAAAGAAAATAGAGAAGTGCCAACCGAGAGCGCTCCCGTAATGTACACACTGCCAAGCAAAGCAAAACTAGAGCGGCATGAAATAGTAAAAAACGCTTCAGAAAGAAGATGCAAAAGTGTGCCTCTCTCTCTCTCTTTTTCTCTCGCTCTCCGGAGAGAAATAAAGCGAATAAACATTACTTCCTCTCTTTTGCGCTCCTCTTCTCATTGAGCTTTCATTTATTTATTTTTATTCTCGTTACAACGAATTTACTTTAGCCTAGAAGAATAAATTGTTCATTTTTCAAATACTAGGATTTGTTATCAATTAAAATTTTCCAAAACGTTTCATTTTAATTAAAATTGTATTCAAACGAAATCCCCCTATAATACTTTGCCCAACGACACGTATAACCGTATAACGGATTAGCATGTCAAATGACAATCAGCAAAGCGCAAAAAAGCCTCATGAAAGCCAAAGTGAGCACGTACACATACACACACACACATACGCCGCGAGCCAAAAAAAAAAAAAAAAAAGAAAAAAAGCTCATCGTGCAAAAGCTTGCGACTAGCAACAACACACCCACCCACACTCATATAGTAGCTGTACGTGTATACTCTCTGTAGAGAGCCAGCCGGTCGATCTGGCAATGGTTACCTGGGCAACCGCATCTCTCTCACTCACACTATGTACCCGAGTCCTTTTAGCGCCCCCACTCTTGCCTACCTAGCGCCTGCGCAAGCATCGGCCGCGGACGAGTCTCTCTCTCTCTCTCTCGCTCTCTCGTGAAACAGCTACATCCAATAGTGGGGGGAATATACTCGAGACTGCTGCCGCTGCTGCTGCTGCTGCCTGCTTTGGCTGGGCGCCATCTAACCGGCCAGCAGTCGCGGGATGTAACCTGCCGAGGACTGGTCGTTCCCCTCTTTATATATATATACCTTCTTTCCTCACGATTTTTCCTTCTTTCACGCGCGACAGTGAGTTCGACCGATATAGTTTTTTCTCTCTCTGTATACGAAACGGGATCATAGTGTATTGTTGTTGTTGTCATTCCAGCAGTGCATAGTTTGTGTGTAAAAAAGAAAAAAGTGTTGCGAAAAGAAAAAAAAAGAGTGCCAAATAAATAAAAAAAGTGTTTTTCATTCGAAAGAAAATAAAAAATAACAGTGCAAAAAACCGAAAGAAAGAAACAAAAATAAACAGAGGAAAGGATGTTGGTGTAGCGTGTTGCAGGGTTAGTATATGCTATATAATCGATCAATCGAAGGGCGGATCTCAGGTGGCTGCGCGCGCGACGGGGGCGCTGACGAGAGAGAGAGAGCAAGGTGGATGCTGCCTTTGCTTGCTTGTTCGCGTTGGATTTGTTATTATGTTTGTACGAGGCGCGGTCCGTACGGCAAAAAAAAAAGACAAAAATCAATTGAATCAAAGCTTCGGTCGTGTGAGAACTTAACGATAGATTGTCGTGTTTGGTTGTCTTGTCGATGAAAAATTCCAGTGTGATAGAGTAACCGAAAACCACCCCTCCCTATATGTATTTTCCGACGATGATTTTTTTTCTTCCCTCTCGCTCGCTCGCTCGACTCCCCGAGGAGAAGAGAGAGGCTTGCGCGCGCGAGTTCCAAAGGCGCATGCGCTTTTCTCGGGGAAAATTTTCCCTACGACAAATTGATCGCATCTCTCTCCGCACGGTTGCCGTTGCGTGTGTATGTTTACTGATTTACAGAATGTAAACATATAACACCCGTGTCTATGTATGTTTGTTGATGGGGAAATGTATTAGGACGTGACTTGCTAAATCACAGTTAACTGCTTCGAGGATAGCCGTTAACTTTACTAATTTCCATGGCTTAAAATACTTTTCTTTACGAAAAATTGTGACGTCCCTTGCAATCTCTGTCCCCTCGAAAGTGCAGCAGCCCTTCGTCTTCTTCCAAGCTTACACATACACCCTCGGTCGAACTTACCCTCCACCCCCGTCGTCTTTTGCGATGCTGCTGCAATGCATATGTATGCAGCTTGGCTTATCATGCGACTTTTTCTCTCGCTCAATGAGTCAGTTTCCTGAAGTCGACGATGAGATCATCCTTTTTTTTTTTTTTTTGAAATTCGAATTTGCAATAATTGGCGCTGCTGTTTTTTTTTCCTCGTGCTGCAAGAGAATTTATCGATCGTGAATGTTATTTACGACGATTTCGTTTGATTGCAGAGGAAATGAAAAAAAAGAGATACTTCGCGTGTGTTTGTCCGTCGACTATAGTAGTTTCATTTATACACGAGCCAATCAAAATTTCAATATCGATCGCTGAAATATAGGTCACTGCAACTATTTTCGGCGTTTGTACGCGGGGATCCCTCTCGGCGTGCAAAAAAAAAACTCCCCGCAGGATTCGCTCTGCACATCATCAATAACAAACTTTGCCTCGAAATTTCTTCCTTTCACCCTCCCACGCTATCCCCGTGAAAATACCTTTCAAACGTTACACGTGTCGGTTAACTTTCCCTTACGCATTCGGATCGTTCCCCCCCTATATTTTTTTGCTTATAACCTTGCCTCTTTTGTCTTTGTGTGCGCGTGTGTATGCGTGGGGGTCGAAGGAAATAGGAGACTGCTATGGAATTCGTTATAACGCGGAAGATCGAAGTAAAGGGGGTGAACGAACTGCCTCTGCACGTACGTGCGCTCTGGGGGGATGATGTGGGCGCGCAAGCGCCACTTGTCTCGCTAGCTGAGCTTTGACCTTGTTTGCTTCTCAATATGCGTCGTGGGATGCTTCTTTTTTTTTTCTCTCTCTCAAGTGGTCTGCTGCCGTCGTTACTGTGTGTATGTGTGCGGTCGATCGATTTTTTTTTCTTCTTCTTTGCAGTGTTGCTAGCGGAGTGGGAGAAGAGTTCGTTGGCTGATTAGGCAGCAACGGGGGGTTATGGAGTTTTTTTTCGTTGTATTCTTTGTGATTTTGCTTTTGAAGTTTCTTTTTAACTCGAGAGTGTTTGATGACGCGACGTGATTTTTTTTACCCCCGAGACATCGCTTTGTTACCCTTGATTTTAAAATTGATACGTGATTGGACTTGTAAATTAGAAACTACACCAATCACAAATTAAAAAAAATGCAGATTACAAATTTCGCGCTGCCTGAAATTCAAACGAGTATATATTATAAAACTAGCTGTATAACATAACGAGCTCTACATACAAAATGCACAGCTATGCTCTTTTTTTTTAAAACGCGAAATTGGCGTAACGAGGTGCGATGGTTGTTTGCATTCGCGCGCGCGCGCGTGGTTTCGTTGGTTGATGATGCACTTTGCTTGCTTGCTTGCGCTGCTGCACGGTTATATACATACATAATGATTAATTTGCTTTTGAACGTGCGCGCGTGTGATTAATTGCCGTACGAGGTGTACTTTATTGCCTGTATACTTTTAGTTTTCTGTAAAATCTTCTTTTTTTTTTTTTGCTTTTGGTTCGATATGCGTGTATATGAGTTTATTCTAGAAGTTGAATACTTTTCATCTCGAAAAAAAACTGAGCAATCTAACTGCTCCCTGTAAAAAAAAATATCTCAGTGAAGCTTATTAAAGCAACCTCCCTTTGCAGCAGCAGCAGTAGTATCCTGCGAAAAGTAAAGCCCATCAAATAAACCTCATAGCGCAACAGAATACACAGCATATGCAGAGGAGAAAGAGCACGGCGCGCGCGATTTCCGCTCTCTTTGCATTTCACACGGCGGTGGCGGCAGCAGCAAGGCAGGCAAAAGGTACACAGTCGCCGAGAGATATGTGGAGGAGGAATATGTATGCAACAGATCCTTTAGCGTCCTCTTCTATTTCTTCATATATGTATATTCCACTCTCGCGCATTCCTCGCGTACACACGCGTGAATTTTTTTTAATTATTTTAATTTTTCTTTCGCGGGTGTTTTTAATTGAAAAAGGGGGTTTCGGATAAAAACTTTCACTGGCGCGCGTGCTCGCAAGTTTAAAAGCATTTCGTGGTTCGCAAAATGCGTGCACTGGGGGAGTGAGCGAGAGAGAAAGAGAAGAGTGTGTAAGCGCAGTAGCGATATAACGGGTTTGATTGCTACTATATGGCCGGCAAACGAGGATGCCGTCGCTGACGTGATTTTCACACGGAAATTTCATTCGCGGTTGCGTAAAAGGAAACGCACTTTGCTAATCGCTCAGGAAACTTTGTTCCACCACCACCACCACCACCTCCACCGACGCGGCTTCTTATCGGCCGATGTATTTATGAACTTGCGAATAATAATTCTTGCGAAAGCTCTATACTGATGATTTTCAATTTTGCTTGTTGTGCGGTTTGATTCGATGAAATTTTCGTTACTCAAGAATTTTCGTACGAAATGTCTCAATCCCATGGAAATTAATCAACTGTCCGTACCAGTTCACGACACTTTTATTCTCATAACACGTGATGGTCGACTTGTCAGCAGGCCACACGAAAAAGAGAGAGAAAAAAATCTCGAAAGCGGATTTCATCAAAACCATTTTATATAGTCAGGAGAATAATCTGAATCACCGATCGAAAGTGGAATTCACCTGCGTTATATATGTATATATAGAGAGAGGGGAAGGTTGAATCGCGTTGTGGTTTTGATGCCTTTGCGGTTTTTCATATATGTATACACACACACACGAGCGTCCTTGCCGTCGCGCGCGAGTATCAAGGCACGATATGATTTTATTGCCGACTGACGTGACGTTTATTTGGCACATAGGATTATTTAGGACGATTTCTGGAAATCTAATAAAAGTATTTTTTTTTACGACTTGGTGGTTTAGAATCGTTTGAGACTGCAAGTTTCTCTTCTTCTTGTTTTTTTTCCTTGCTGAAGATTCTTCCGATTCTTCAAATTGTTTTCGAAGGTAGAGATTTCGTAGAATCTGTCCCACAAAGACGGAATTCTCAAATTGTTCGGCTGTAAATATTTGTTGCTTAAAAATAGTGTATTTCGCACGCTTCGCTGGAACTAATCAAGCTATATCGATAATTTATCCATGTGTTCCATAATCATACTAAAACCCTCACAGCCAAGTTTGCTTTGACCAACCTAATGGTCACGACACATGCACTCGCACAGGAAGTTTATGATTATCATGACGGCGCCAATGCAAACCATTTCGTCGATGGATAATAATCGTGCTTTTTCCTCTTTTTTTTTTTCGTTTTTTGTTCAAATGATGATGATTCAGCGCCCCACGCGACTTCTCAACCGTCTCTCCCTGCGAGTGGCAGCATTCCCTACCACCTGCCGGGTTATTAGACCACACGCAATACACAGAGAGAGAGAGAGAGAGAACCCCTCATTAGTAGATATACCTTTTGCTTGGCGAATTGATTGTAAACAATGTTTGTACACACGCGCGTTATCGATTATACAAGGAATGAGGATTTACAAGTCAGCAGATAATTCAAAGCGTTTATCGAGAGATTCACCGAAGACTATATCAAAAAAAAATTATTTTGCTGATCGAATTGAAGGTGACGTAACGTTGACAAGTATCGTCGCAAGTGAAAGTGCAACGAACGAGAGGTGGTGTATATGTATATGCCTCGAAGGTATAAAGGACACGATTGATCGATTGGATGTCTCGCGTGTTTGCGACTGCGAGAATTTCGGGAGTTACGTGTGTGTAATTTCGTGCCCCACTAATCATGCTAATTTTCTTTCACTTTCCTTCCAACCGAAATTTCAATATATTACGCGTTTGTCTGCACGAAATCCAATTCTCAGAATCGAGATGTAATTTGGGATCTTCATAAATTTTCATCGAATTAATAAATAAGGGGAAGAAGATAAAAAAAAAAACGCCTCTCTCGCGAAGGATGAAAACGAGCGATGCAAATCATATATATGAGATTGGCGATAATTCAGGCATAATTGCGGGATTAATTTACGATGCGCGTTGTGGTGGTGGTGGTGTACGCGAAAATTAAAAACAAGTTCGCGCCGCAAGTGAGAGAGGACCACCCGATCGTATCGACGTGACTTTAATAACAAGCCAAAATACCTCCCTCTGTACTAACCGAAGGTTTAATTTTTTTTTTGTTCTTTCGATCAATATTTTTTGCGATGCTGTAATAAAAATTCCAGCAAGGATTCCGACGACTGAAATATTATGTTATACTGAGATTAAATTTTTCAACGCACACACGCGGAATCGCGTAACAGGTTACACGAAATATTTAAAAAAATTAAAACATTCCCACCATAACCTGTGACATGCTTTCGCTCGTTAAAACCATATTAATGAAAAAAGAAGTAACTAATTGAAGGTCAAAGAGCGCGAGCGCGCATCGTTAATTACTTACGCGCGCGCGCGCGCGAAGTAAAAGGATAATTTCTTTTCATTAAGCGTTTGACGGAGTGGAAGGTCATCAGCGCGAGTATCATTTTTCATAAAATACCCTATAGAAAGACGAATCACTGCAGTATCGGAACTCGAGAGAGAAAAATGAATGGACCTCTTTCATGCATATAATAACGAATTCATTTTCATCGTATATATCTCACGGCGAGAGAAGAAAAATCTCGATGTCATCTATATATACACAAACATATCATTTGATTATACCTTCTCTTCCTAAAAGAAAATAAGAAATCAACATGAATTTCGCTAAGCAAACAATAATCAATTAATCACTGTCACTCAAAAAAAAAGGAAGTATATATGTATAACCAAAGTGGGGGGTCATTGCCATCACGCAAACAAAAGTTGCGGCAGACATTAGGCCCCTCTCAAAAAATTTCTCGCGGCAACTCTTTCAAGAGATCGCCGCGTGTATAATCTTCTTCTCAAACGATAACGAGGCCATGCATGTATATATAATAAGCGGCGCCGCGGTCATTATATATTACGAAGTTTTTTCGGCCTCTCGAGCATAATTTACATAATACTTGAACGAACTGTTTGAACTTGTATGTTGCAGATGTGATATGCCGCGTTAAGAATAAAGCTCGACAGGTCCGCCGTGATAATGGAGGCGGTACCTAGTAAGCAGCAGCAGCAGCAGGTGTCGGGTGGTCCAGCTACGGCAGCTGCGACAGCACAGCCCCAGGACGATGCCGACGAGGAGCAAGGTCCGTTGGACGACGGTATCTTGTTGGCGCGTATCCACGTGCCCGAGCTCTGCGTCAGCAAGTGTCTGCAGTTCCCCAAGGATCAACTCGTCTGGGACGTCAAACAGCAGTGTCTTGCTTCTCTGCCCAAGGTAACATTCTCCTCTCTCCTTTTCTTTATCTCACGCAAGTAGAACATAGAGATTACGTGAGAGTGTGCGTGTTTTGTGGACAAAGGAATACGTACGAAGTACGACGAGACCCTGCGAGGTTTTTTATTTTATCTTCTTTCTTTTCTTCTTTTTGTCAGGAAAGTTCGTATACCGTCGACTTCTTTTTGTCGATCGAAGGCACAAAGTTCAAGTTTTACGACTTGAACTATCAGCAAGGTCGCGGCACCTTTGATTGCTATTTTTAACTCGCGGATTTTTCCTTTTTTTCTTCCGTGCACGTTGCTGCAGTTATCTAATCGTATACGGGAGGGAGATTGTCGACAATCGAACCTTACCTCCTATATATACGTATAGGAATTCCGCAGCAGCGAGGCTCTATACCGTCGTAAAGCTTTCGCCGTGCTTTTTTTCCTCTCTTTTGTAATTCCTGGTTACCTTCGCAGGGTCGCGTCCTTGACTGAGTCGACGCGCTCCTTGATGTTTATGCCCTCAGATATAACACACACATGCATACTGCGATGCAGATAAAAGGGCTTTTTTCTTGAGTGCACCTTCTTAGCGAGTAGCCTCCACTCAGTCCTCGTTTTCTCTTCTTTTCTTCTTCTTCTTCTTCTTCTTCTTTTTTTTTTTGGTAATTGGCTTTTACGTACAGTCATTGGCAATATCGTTTGTGTAACTCTTCGAGATTCACCGTATATATACGTGGAGCTTGCAAATGTGAATCTCGTTGATATGTCAAAATTTTCTTGTTCGTGTTTGAAAAAAAAAATTATTTTGACGTTGTACGACGAAGATCGAGAGAATTCTACGTGAGATAAACTCGATTTTCGACGTGACGATGTTGTAGAAATCACACGTAGTTATCGTGTAAAAGTGTGTGCGTGTGTGAGTATTGTGGTATTATATCTCGTTGAAACAAAAAAAAAACGAGTGAAACAAAGAAAAAAATGTAGTCGATGTAAGCTTTTACTGCTTTCAAGAGAAAAAAAAGGAAAAAAAAAATTTTTTTTATAACAAAAATTCACGCAAGAAAAGGTATATTATTATTCACGCGTGTCTCGTCTGTTTTCTTTTTTATGTCCAACATGCATTGCCTTCTACCACGGATTACATAGGAGGTACAGGCACCGATAAAAACTTTAAAGATTATATACACCCTTTAATGTTCGATGTGATAATGTGTCTAAGTGCTTGACAATTTGTTCGCTTCGTGAAAGTTAAATCTCTTTTGTTAGCTGTGTTTATCAGTTTCTTGCCGAAAAATTTATTGTTTCTCGAAGCGAGCAAATATATTGTGTTTGTAAATATATACATTGAATATATAGTAATGGCACTATTTGGAAAATTGCTTTTGTATTCGCAATTTTCAATTATTTTGCACACGTACGAAAAAAAAGCACTTAAAAGACATAGCCGCAAAACAAAAATTTGCGATATTTAAAGCAAAAAAAAAAGTGTCACCTACGAAAAAAAAACACAAATTAATATTTCTGTATAAATTTTGCACTATTTTGTTTCTCCCCTCATTTCATATGGTATATGTGGGCGAGATCGATGCCAGACGAAAATAATCAGTGCTCTAGCTATATATATATACGCACTAATAACACTGATTACCCCCACGCCGACGATCAAGGCAGAACGTCAATTAGCCGTTAAAAGCTCGCCGTTCTCGTGCGCTTATCAATGCCGAAAAAGTTATTTTTATTTTTTCTTCCTTTCGTTCGACGAATGACGCACGTGGCTTTTGTCGTCGTCGTCGTTGTAGTTAATGCACACTCAAGGCCACCATAAATATATACAGCATAGCATATAGTAGAGCTCGCGAAATTTTCGCAACTTTCTAAATTCGCAGTACGCGCGCGCTCGATTAAACTTGCAGAATGCCGTTAATGTCGCGTATATATATACACGTTGTACCTTGAGAGAGTTTATTTTTTGTCGACTTTCTGTCAACGAACCTCGTTTTATATATACATGCACGCTGTTGCTGCTACGGCTGCTGCTGCTGCTTATCTGATTATGTAATTGCAAATTCCACTGGGACTCGCACTTTTATTTTTTTGTCATTCGTGCGGATAACGGACTTT
This sequence comes from Galeopsomyia nigrocyanea, assembly GCA_035047105.1. Taxonomy (NCBI): domain Eukaryota; kingdom Metazoa; phylum Arthropoda; class Insecta; order Hymenoptera; family Eulophidae; genus Galeopsomyia; species Galeopsomyia nigrocyanea. The sequence continues at coordinate 26,151 of JAWWMK010006833.1, forward strand.
GGTTTATGGAGGTGATGTTGAGAGAGAGAGAGATCTAGGAGAGATTTCGACGAGCGCGAGTTTGACAACGATTAACGGGTCGCGGTTCTATTAATAATATAATGGTTAATTTAAAGAAAATACATTGCGAAGGTATAAAAAGTTATTCCAGCCAAGCCTTCTCTTTACAAAACAATTTTTATAGTACGGATTATCAGTGAAAAGCAATTTCGCTTGATAATAACGGGACACGCCTCGACATAGAGATTCCATAGAAACGGAAAAACCGCAAAGAGTCCGTTACGCGTGTATTGGCGACGTAACGTCCTCTGCACCGGCTATATATCAGTGAAAGTATACGCGCATCTCGATTTCACGGCCGATCTTTTTTTTTTTTTTTAAATTGCTGCCACGTGTGTCTCTAGCGGTATAAAAATAATGTTTTTTTTTGTCTATACACCAGAGATTCACATGATGAGGCTAATTTTTTTATTTCGGAGGTCTATTATCGATGGGTCCGACGCGCGAGTTATGAATAGAATCTTTTTTTTGTTTTGTTTTTTTTTTTTGGCAGGGATTTAAAAAAGGAAAGCTTGACAAGGCATTAAACTTTCGCTACCGCGAATTTGATGGTTATTTTCGGTGATTACACTTAATAGGCGGGGCAATTAAATTTTGCTTTACGACGATGTCGGCGATCGCTGTAAATCAGCGTAATAATCGTTAAACATCTGACATCTGTAATACGCGTTTTTAAATTCGTTTCGAAAGTATATACAAGACGATCGATAAAAAAAAATCGATAAATCATCCATCTACGAAATCTCTTTCCATTTGTCAGTCAAAAGCCATCCCAAATAAAAGCAAAGCCTATCAGTAATACAACCAAAGCATCTGAAGCAGCAGCAGGCAGTGCTTGTCCGCGCGCGCATGTGAATTTCGTAATCATCATCGGGGGCGCCGAGGGAATATAGGTACCTCGGACAGAGAGTAATGCGCGTTAAAAAGACGAAGAAGAAGAAGAGATAGTTTTCGCCTCGTAGCGTTGGGAGATAAGACGATTAATAAATAACCAGAGCTTCGGTAAATTCTTTTTGGATTTTCTTTTTTTTTTTGTTTTTCGAACGTGAAGCTGCGCGGCTGCGGCTGGCTATCAACGTATATGCCCGAGCGACTTTATTACAAGAAAAGGCAATTTGTAAAGTGTCCGGCGACTCGCCCACAATCAGCCTCCTGCGAGGAGGAGAAAAGTGCGAACGTATACGTATAAATAGAACGTATCGACATCGCACACATACACATACGCCGATTATTTATGGCTTGGCAAGGCCACGGGATTGATCATATATGAGCTCTCTCCGAGGCTCTCTTTCTCTCTCACTCCCTAGAGACTACTCGATGTGCTCGACTTTGATGAATTTTAATTACTCGACGAGTCAACAGTGAGATATCGGGATGATTATATTGATCCCCGTGAGTTTGTTCGAAAAAAAACGTGTTCTTCTCTTTTTTTTCATCTCACTCGTGAAACTTTGTTTCACCGGGAAAAACTTTTTTTTTATCATCTTCGGGTTATTGAACTTTTTAAATTACATTGTGTGCGAGAGAGAGACAGACTTGTAATAGCTTTTTGTAACGGTATATATAAAAGAAGAGTTTTTTCTTTCTCGTCTGACAATGACGTGCATACAGGGTTCATTAAAAACTAATCAACCGAGTACCTCGAGAGTACTTTCGCACTTTTCTCCGAATGCACATGGATTATAATCCCTCTTCATTCATCTTGAAAAAAAAAAGACAATTCAAAATCTCTATTTCGTGTCTCTTTTTTCTGTTTATGTGAACTCCCTTCGCGTGGAAAAATATATAGGTGGCCACTTGGTTCAGGGTACGTTGACACTTCACTAATAGCATGTGAATTTTTTTTATCCTTCCCAGCATGAATATTAAAACCTATAAATGCATTATTGTTTATGAATTTGCACCACTTTATATATACGTCGCGGTGGGGGGGGGGGGGGGGGGGGGGGGGGGGGGGGGGGGGGGGGGGGGGGGGGGGGGGGGGGGGCGGGGGGGGGGGGGGG
>JAWWMK010006844.1:0-28211 GCA_035047105.1 Galeopsomyia nigrocyanea
TATATATATACAATTATAATTGTCGACTCGCCGCTGCCTGTGAGAGAGTGCGAGCGCTTTTATCTATCAAACAAAATATTGTTACAGACGCAATTAAAAGTCTTATCGGTGCAGCGAGCGCACGAGTATTATCGTTCGGTGGGAGAGGGAGAGAGAATATTCACGGATTAATTCGGTACTGTGCGGTTGCCGCTGCACAAACGGACGCGTCAAAGACAGCGAAAATATACAGGCCAGATAAGACAACATCGTACGATACACTTGCACTCGCTCTTGGCGAAGAACGAAAAAAAAAAATTTTTTTTGCAACGATATAAATGCAAAAAACAAGCGAAAGCTCCGTGGCAATCATTCGTTTTTTTTTTCTCTCTATTCTACGACAACGTTGTTTATAAGAATTAATATACCGTCAAGGATTTTATTTTTTTTTTTCATGTTTTAATTTTCACACAACAACAATCCTTCACACAATTTCGGCGTTCAATGTCACAGCCGAGCTTGTAAAAGCGAGAGAGAGAGAGAGAGAGAGAGTGAGAGAACGGACGTGCCTGGTAGACTGCGAAAACAGTGATAAGCCATGATAAAGCCCACGCGCGCATGCACAGCCCCGAAAAAGCTTCGATGATATTATAAGTTATTGTTAGTTTTTCCTCGACTTGCACAATCAATGCGCAAGCTCACCTACAGATAAACCGTTCGTTTTCTGTCTGATAGATGAAGCTTCATGAGCCTGGCTATGAAAATTTGAAATGAATGTAAAAAATATAAAAAGGTGAAACACACTGCGTAAAACAGCTTAAAAAAGCCCCCTTCCCTGTTTTGTTTTTTTGCTCGACCGTAACTATCTGAAAAAACTTAATTACCAGGAACTACATCCAAACAGTAACTCGTGTATTATCAATCTGATTCTCCACTATCGCAATCACAGTTTACCTAAAATTCAAAGAACTAATTGTAAATTCTGCGGTAATTGAATCGCCAAGCAAAACATACTCATCAGTCAACGACCAAGAACGAACGGATGAATGAAAAAAAAAAGAAAGACACATACACGCGTTAGATAAAAGAAGCATGATTTCTCACGAAAGAAAACGTGCGCTTAGAATAAAGGTCAATAGCTATTTAGCCGCCGCCGTCCGCGTCGCTGTTGTATCGTCGTTCGTCGTAGCTTACGCAACGATAAGTGGCCAGTATTTCTGGCACGAATCGCGCGCGCGCGAGCTATATACCTACTCCTCGGAAATTCCGCGATGTCCTTGGGGGGAGCAAGCAACGAGTCGAGTCGAGGCAAAAGCGAGGTGAACGTGCGCGCTTGTATACACGCGTGTATTATATTGCATGCAAGCTTTAGCGATGATGACCTTTTAAGGCTGTGACTTTTCTTTTTTCTTTCTTTTTTTTTCGGGAGAGCGTTACGCGATTGTTTCTCTCTTTTTCTTTGAGTTTTTGAGAATTTTGCGGTATGCAAGTGATTGTTCCGAAATCACGTTGTTCAATTGTATCGAAATGAAAAAAAAAAAAAAAAAAAAAATGAGTGAAGGATAAAGAAATTCGAATTTTTTTTTTTATTCTATCACACAACAACGTTTACCCGAGAGTTTCTTTTTCTTTCGAGTACAAGGTTGAAATTAAAATATTTGCGGGATTAAGATTATCGCGCGTGGCTGTCCGCTTGATAAAAAAATGAAAATGGCACAATTTACATTCGAGAAACCAGTTTTCGCTCCGTAAATAAATTACCGCGGAGGCATATTTTCCGAATCAAAGAGCCGCGTTGATTTACATCGTACAAAAAAAAAAGAAGAAATAACTCACTCGCGTAAATTTGATAAATCAAAACATCACTCCGAATGAATAATCACCCAACGTCTCTTTAATATAATTAAAACTCGTGTTCGCGCAAAATTTATAGCAGTAAGTTTTCGCGCGCGCAAAAAAAAAATTTTTTTTTGTCCATGCCGACCTTGTCGTTGTCGTCTTCTTCGTCGTCGTTGCAAGCTTTGTCTGGTGCGGTCGACCTCGCTCGTTCGCAGTAATGGTGGTACGGTGCACACATACATACACACACAAGGTCACGATAAAAAAGCTTCGGTCGTGAGAGAAAGTGCGATCGGTATTTATCCGTACGATTCAATAGCCCTTGTCACTAAACGGCTACGGCGGCGGCGGCGAGTCATAGATAATGCATCAAAGGGTAATTAATGAATTTAACGAGATAGCCTCCCTCCTCATTCTATTATGCATGTGTCTCCTTAATGAGCCTTCAATCGATCTTCCTCTCTTCGCCTACTTGTCCATTGTGCTGTGTGTGTATGCATACGCTTTAAACAACAAAATGAAACTAAAAACAAAACAAAAAATACTCCGAGCCTGCTTGTTTGGAAAATTGAGTTTAGCTTGCGTCGAAGTACGTAGTCGTGAACGGTAATTGGCCCAAAGAAAGCTCCTGCTCTTCTAGAAAGTCATCGTCGCGATCAATCATCGCGCAAATAAATAGGTGCTGTACACCATGACTCTTTTTTTTTTCATTTTCTATGGGACGAAAATTAATTGATATAATACGTTTGTATTCGAAAAATTCAAACAATCCGCGAGCGTTAAAGACACATTAAAAAGGCGGCGGCGTCGGCGCGCACAATGCGTCCTGGATCGAGAGAATATACATACAGCTGATTGTTTTCATTGCCTGTTTTATGGGTTGTTTATTCAACGGCCGGAGTTTTATGATGTATGCAACGTTGTCCTCGCGGCAGCAGAGACTCATCTGGATTTCCTGTGCAATAATTATTATCATCGTATCTTTCTCTCTTTCTCTCTCTGTCGAATAAATAATTAATTAGCTTTTCGATAGCAGTGCACTCGAAACGAACGAACAAAATAAAAGAAGCTAAATCTTGTTTACTCCGAAAATTGCCTCCCTCGATAAAACTCGATTGCAAAGAAGTCTTCATAGCAGCAATCTGCGTACATGTCGACGAGAGAAAGAGAAAGAAAAAAAAGTTCAGCCGGATAACAATTAAGAGGATGGTCATCATAATGAAACTTGGTCACGTATAAAACATTCTCCACTTGGCTTATAATACTCGAGTGGCAGCAGCAGCAGCAGCAGCGCAGCAGCAGTGGTGGCAAGAATGACGTCACTGCGAGCGAGAGAGAGAGAGAGAGAGAGCGTATCATTTTTAGCCGTGGCGGCGGCGGCGCACACACGTGAATGCAGAAGAACGCTGAGTCGGCGGCGGTGGCGGCGGCTGCTGCTGCAGTGGGGAAGCCAGTCAAGGAGCGGGGTCGACGTTTTCACGAACGGCGCCAAGCCGCTCGGCAACGGGGAAAGCCTCTATATGCCTGCCCGAGCAAAGTTATATAGCAACCGACTTGAAAACATCGACTGTATTCGCTGCTGCGCGAACTCTCTGCGGCTATATGCTGACTTGCTGCGACGCGACTGCTGCTGCAACGGCTGGCACGGCTGCACGACGAGCCAAGGCTTTTTTAGACCAAGTGGAAAAGCTACGTTGACGCGGCTGCCTTCTTCTTCTTCTTCTTCTTCTTCGTTGCTGTCTGTGTGTCTGTGTCTGTGTGAATGCTCGCGCGGCTGTAGCTTTTTTTATTTTGACATGAGAATTATTTTTGTATTTTTTGTTGTTGTAGTGGGTGTGTTTACGGAAATAAAATAGGGGATTTAAATTCGGGACGTGAAATTATTCGTAGAATGAATAATCGTAGACAGAGTACTTTCGGAATATCTGTATAACGCTCTCTCAATTCGACGATATCTATTTTTATACCACGGAGTTATAAAAAAAAAAGAAGTAGAAGAAGAAGCGTGGAAAATAACTGTTGGCCCGATTTAAAAGCCCGCGCGCGGTTCTCTCTCTCTCTTCTCGCAGAGTAGTCTCTGCCTCTCTCAGTGCGTGCGTGTGTGTGTGTGTGTGTGTATGTATGTGTGTGTGAGTTGGCCGTTGCATTTCACGAGCGATTCTAAATCTGCTACTCTCTGGTATTCCAAGACTTTATTCTTATTTACAAAAGAATCATTTTTAACTTGCTGCCCCCCGAAGACGACGATCGCTATTTTCGAATGCAGGCTATTTATTAATTTCACGTGCGTGTGCGTGCGTGAGTATACTTGCGTGTGTGTGTTCGTCATTTCGAAATATTTAGTCGCGGTTCATCGTCCAAAAAAAAAGCAGCACCTAGTTTTTTTTTCTTTCTCTTTCGGATTAACAACTGTGTCAGCAGCAGCAGCAAGCAGCATCAGCTCTCCCTCGCGTATACATGCTGCAGTTAACAACGAATTCATTAAAAAGCTGCGATACGCTTTCGCTCGCGGATAAAAAAAAAGCTTCATTAGCTTAATTGCCGTATAACTTCAATTGACTTCAATTGAGCGAACACCCGTATGAACACATTTATAAACGCGAGAGAGAGAGAGAGAGATCGCTGATAACTTTTCGAACATATTGCACTTCAAAAGTATAAAAGTGTAGTTTTGATCTCGACTGGCAGATTAATTCGGCAACAATCATTTCGGTATACACGTATACTATACGCATATACGAGTCCATTAGACTTTAGGTTCGTCGAGATAAGCGCGCGAGTACCCTGAAGAAGTACGTCGCTCTCCGTCACGTGTGCACACGCCGACGTCGAGAGATTCCCAACCCACTGACACCGTGTGTACACACACACACACGTGTACTATTCAAAGCTTGTGTGTATATAAGAAGTAGTGTGTCTTTTGCTATACGGACACTCTTTTCTCTCTTTCTCCCTCGAGGGATCCGTTTGCGATTTCGAGAGAAAAAAAAGTATTGCAGTGAGAAGCTACAAAGTTCGCTTTTCTCAAAGACCGAGCACGAGATTTTACGATCTCGCCGGGGCATTTCAATTTCGCCGGCGGTTTTCTGACTGCTTTCAGCAATTCCATTTGTACCTGGGTAATACATTTTTCTCGCTTTTATTTTTCTTTTTCTGTAATTTTCAATCGGAACACTAGTATATACAACGAATTCGATGCATTATTCAATGCATTATCATAAACGTTGAGCAACCTTAATGAAAGCTTGAATGAGAATGAGGAAAATATATGTGTATGCTTAATTGCTAGATTGTTTTTTTGAAAGTTTAATGAAGAGAATTATTGATACTTTATTCCTTTTTTATTCGCGTTTAATTCCAATTTTTACTGCACATATCCAACAACAAACGATTGACGGATAAAATTTATATGCACTTTCACGTTCGGTATTAGAAAACTACCAACGAAAACACTAAACTTTTCAATATACACTTTCACGTTCGATAAACAAAGCTTGCACAATCGTCACTCACATATTTTAGAAAACTACCAACAAAAAACACTAAACTTTTACACGTATTATTTTCAAGAAAATTTTCCATTCGACGCAAACCACACGACGACTGCGTGAAACCTCAGCGCAGCTGACAAAATCGGTTAAATAATCAAAAAAGAAAAAGAAAAGAAGGCACGATCGCGCATTGGTATGAGCGAACGAATAATATACACACAAACACACACGCACAGGCTGTAGCAAGTTAGCGCGGCTTTGGGTCAGTAATCGCGTAAATATTCATCCGGGGAGGAGGGCTGGGGTCATTCAACGGAAGTAGCTGTGCCATCGCTGTTGCCATCGTCGTCATCGTCGTTCGTATTTTTATTGCTGTAGGTCAGCGTTCGTCGTATAGCTGTCGCGCTGCGTATATATTTTCGAAAAGAAAAAACAGACAGAAATGACTAAGAAAAAATTGATGGTCCATTTTGGAAATCGGAGAAGAATCGTCATTTTTTCTCTCATATCGCGTATATGATTGAAGGTATAGCAAATACATCACTGGACAAGGTCACTCGTGCAACTGGATCAAGTTCAGTCAATATGGTATTGAATTACGATCCGACCGACTTCTCCTCCTCCTTCGCTTTACTCTGAATCAGCTGACAGCTGCACCGTCGGAACGCAGCATCACCATCATCATCATCGTCGTGGTTTTTCTGCAAAACTCGCATGCGAGCTCCTCGTGTTCGTCTTTGATTGAGCTGTCGTCGGTGTGGATGATGGAAAGCTGACTTGTCACTTAGACATATAGCTTTCAGATTTATATGCTGATCATACTAGTAAAAGCGGATATTTAGCTTTGGATTATATACCGAACTTGTAAATCATTCGGATAACCAGGCAGGAAAAGTTGAACGACCAACCTTCGGAGAAAAAAAAATCAATGATACATCGGTAAACATTCATATATTAAAAAAAAGATCTAGACACGAGATTATAAAAGAGACTGTGATCGGTAAAACTAGCATACGTCGTGCGTGTAAATGGGTTAATAAAATGCAACACGTTGACTTTAATCGACTACATTAACGATATATATATACCGACTAAAAATCTCGCAGCAGAAAAGAGAAGAAAAAAAAAAACGATTCAGTCAATTAAAAGCTGCACCTTATAAGCAACTAGCCAGTAGCGACGTAAACATTCAACAATCTGTACATATATATAATCCGCACTATACATCAAGCGATAAGTAGTAATTACAAGATCTCCAATATCAACAAACAAATAAAAAAAAAAACCGTTACAGCTCGGTAAATGAAAAAAAAAAAGAATCAGAAGTGTTTAACCTCGCGCGCGAAAAGCGTTTTGTACTTTATAGACCGAGAATATCACTATACGAAATGTATGCATTGGTGTTGAAAAAAAAAAAAAAAAAAAAAAAAAAGAGAGAAATCGCGCTTGCAATTCAAATGTCCTCCTCTTATAAACGTGTCGCGATATACGAGAAACGCATATTAAGCGCGTTATCTGCCGCTCGCGCGAAAATGATAGCAATTGCTGTTTATTTTTATTCAACGCAAAGCAGCAGCAGCAGCAACAGCAGCAGCTACATAGAAAAACTTGAACAAGGTTACCGTGTGTGTATGTAAGCAGCATCGAAGAGGAGGAGGAGGACGTCTTATCTCTCGTGGAAAAACTTAATATAGGTTATTAGATCCCTCTCTCTCACTCGCACGCTGTAGCTCTTTTTTTTTATTATTCTTTATTGCTTCTATTTCCTTTTTTTTTCCAGCATAATCAGGTAAAATATTATTTCACCGTGCGTATCACACTGGCAATGAAATGTGTTTTTCCTTGCTGGTACAATTCCATTTGAATATATTCACACATACACATTTCCATTGTAACTGTATAACTATTTATAATTACGTTTATTCGTTTATCGCATTGTTTATGAAGCATTAGAGCGATTAAAGTTCCTCATATCCGTGAAGAAAATCAATCATTTTTTTATCACACTCCAACAATATCAGGCTCAGCTATAACAATAAATCAGCAACTGTAACTTTCGGTAACTTTCCCACGCCGAAACCAAAAAAAAAATAGCTAAACGAAATTAAACTCGACACGAAGCATACTTCTTCCTCAAAATAATATAAAAAAAAACCGTCAAAAAGAGAGAAAAAAAATCGAGGGCTTTTTGCCAAAAAAACAATAGGCGCGCCCGCATTCCGCATCCTCCTCCGCAGTTTACGTCGCACAAGACACGTTACAAGCATCTGTCCGGAAGTTATAACAGTACTCTTTGCATCTCGTTTTTCGACAATGGCTTTTCAACTTCTTTGTGCATAAAAATTCTGTTCGAAGCCGCAATCAAGGAGAGGACGCTGTTGCAGTGCACATATGCGAGAGAGAGAAAGAGAAAAAAAAAAAAAAAACCAGCCACAAGGGTTGTACACAGGAAAAAAAAACCGCACATACTCACCTGTGTGTGTATGTGTATGTATGTACGATGACGATAAGACTATAGATGCCTTGCGGGCTATGTGAACCAGTTCTTCTCTATACATGCCTCGCGCACAGAGTTCGGACGGTATATGTATTTAATTGCAGCTTTTACTAACCAGCCAACAGAGAGAGAGAGAGCATTTATTCTTCTTTTATTCTCCACGCTATTTATGCCTCTCGCTCTCTCGCGAAGTTGCGCAGTTTTGATTATGCATTATTTATTGTTTCGCTCGCCATAGAATAAAACGTCTATGTGTGCACGCTTAGATGCGAATGATAAATAGGACGGATAATTGCTAATGCGATTTGCGCTCAAGGGAGTTCGTAAAACGAAGATGGAATATGAGAGCTTGATACGTATGTATGTATATGCTTTTTAATTGCTCGATGATTATTTGTGTCTCTCAGCTGCGTGTGTGTATGCGCATTTCTTTCGAGCTGTATAAGCATTTGAAAATCATCTATTTTCTTGTATGTAACTCCATTAAGAATATTTTTTTCTTTTAAACCATATAACTAGACTCATTACATACATTGAAAGGCGAGTGTCGTAAAAGTATCTCGAAAATGTGTTTTAATAAACGCGCGAATGCAAAAAAAAGAGGGGGGGAGGTGTCGTAAAAGTCCGAGGCGTATATACTGCACACTAACCAATAGAGCCTTTTGTAGTACCGTACTATATTATATATATACATGCCTCATCCTCGTCCGCGTCGTCGATAGTCGCGGGCATTGAGATAATGCGGGCGTTAAAACGCGATAAACACTCTTCGCGTGTGTGCAAGGTTACGAGAGCTTGAAAACGTTCTCTGTCTTTTTCTCTCGATTAAACATCAGATAGTTTTGAAGTATTCGAGCTTGTTTGCGCTACGACTACGATATCATTATAGATAAAACAGAGAAGAAAAAACAACACTTGGGTTAGGTAATCATATAGTACATATAATAGCGATAGTGCTTGAAAAATATTCCAGGTTCGGCGCGACGACGAAAAAAATTTGAGAAGAAAAGTTAATATTGCCGAATACTTTATTTCATCTTTTTTGCATATTGGACCTCGCACACGCGCGTTCTCGTAATATACTTATATGCAGTGCGCAGCACGTTGGCGTAGGTCTGGGCTGCGGCGCTGCTGCTGCTGCTGCTGCTCCCCCTTCGTTCGTCGTTGTCGTCGTCGTCGTGCACGCGAGACTGCGCACGGCTGTAAAGGGTTTCACTAGTGTGTGTGTATGTGTGTGCATGCCCTTCGTGACACGCATTAGCCGTGGGAAGTCAGTCGTGCATATGTATGTGTATATGTATGTATACCTGAAGGAAGGAAGCAGGGGGAACTGCCAGACCGAAAGAGAGAGAGAGAGGCCAACAGTGTATGAGCACATACGCTAGTTCGCAAGGTGGAAATTAAAAATACATGTCCCGCTGCGTTTTAAAGCCGAGACTCTCTTTCTCTCCCTCTCTCTCTTCGTTCATAGGGGTTATGGAATTTTGAATGCCACGTTCTCTCACTCTATCTCTCTTCTTCTTTTTGTGATAGAAAGGTTTTTTTTTTGATAGATGGATGTCAACGTGAGTGACATTTAATGATACGTCATTGCTACATTAGAATAATGGAACTGTCAGTGATAGCTTCTATGCATGTTCTCAAGATGATGTGACAAAAAGTTATTTTACAATAAATCTTTGATTTTACTAGTCGTCGGCATCGCGCGTATTTTGAGTTTATTTTTGTTTCTTTATAATCATTTTTTGGAATTTTATTAAAAAATGTCCCTATTTACTTTATTGCATTCGGAAGCTATGAAAAAATAAAGTCGCAATAATCAAAATTTTGACTTGTGGTCCTATCGACAACCACTGACATTGCTGCCCTCTCGAGCTTAGTCCAATTCTGATTTGTCTTTCTATCGTGTTCTAATGCTATACACAAGGTGCACAGTAAGTTTTCTCGGGATTCTATTTTGCGATCGGAAATTATGAACCAATAATGTCGTAATATTCAAAATTTTAGCTTGTGGTCCTTATCGATAATCACCGACATTGCTGCCTTCTAGAGCTTAGTCCAATTCTGATTCATCTTTTTATCGTGCTCTAATCCTATACATAAAGTGCACAATAAGTTTTGTTGGGATTCTCTTCTGCATTCGAAAATTATGAACCGATAAAGTCGCAGTGGTAAAAATTCATAAAATTTCATCTGTATACGAGAACAATTTGAAAGTGCGATAAATTGCTCCATTAACAGTAAAACTAATAAGCCGATAGCTTTCGAGAAATTCGCGTTGTTGTAAGTTTAACCAGTTCAACGATTTGCCGACACGATATCATACGAAATGTTGATCATGACCGTGGTACATAAACGAGCGGTGAGAGCTGAGAAACCGTAACAGACTGCACAGAGTAAAATCGTGTCCGCGAACCTGTGTATACACAGCTGAAGAAAACTGGATCATTGGATCGGATTTATCTCTCTTTCGCGAACGAGGCGAGAGAGCCTGTTTATCATAAAGACCCAGATTCCTGTCTATAGATTTATTGCTTATCCCGCACTGAATGCTACACCGAGAGTTCATGGCTTATAAATAATATAACGTGTGCAGAGTCTCTAAAATTAATTTTCGTGGTTTTGAGGAAAATCCTGCGGTTCATAATTGCCTTTGTGCTCGCGAGGATGATTGTTACGATAGTTTGTTACTGCTGCTTCTTCTTCTCTCTCTTTCTCTGGCAGCAGTTGTAAATCGACTTGTTGTCAACTTTCCCTTATTTCCAGGCAAATCGCTCGGGTATACACTTTCTTGCGGTCTCTTCCTCAACGAGATGTAACTACCTATCAATTTCCCCTTCTTACATCGAGGCACAACAACAACTACCAACGAATTGTCTTTGACATGAAAGAGAGAGAAAGAAAAAAACTAACGAAGTAATGAGAGACCAAAACTTTCATTCTATTTCGAAGCGTTATTAGTTCATAAAAATATCACTCTAGCCTATTAAAACTCATCGTTTTTCGTTTTTTTTTTGTTGCAGATGGTGTATGTAAAGTACTGTATAAAGTCAAACGCTCTACCTCAGTGCGATGTGGCTAAGCGGCGAGACGAGATCAGGTGATAAACAGCTATTCTGACCACGAGTCGTGCACGGACCCTAGTGAAATAAAAGGAAAAAAGGGCCAACGACACACAAAATACACACACAGACATACCCTCACACACATCCGAAGACGTCGACGCAAAGAAGCAGAAGAAAGTACATAAAGACCCTCTATAAATATATATTTAAGAAGTCCCTCGAACAGAAAGAGCAGCACTGGGTCCACGTATACAGACGCAACGCAGTTCAACCTTCGGAAAAAAAAGAATAAATACCTCGAGCAAAAAAAAAACCTACAAGTACCTTCAAAACTGACCTTCTATAATATTCGCAGCGCAATAGTGCCTATACGCCTATATAAAAACCCATCCTCCTCCAAAAAAAAAAAACGTTCAAGCTCTCCGATGCATATATAGAGCAAGCAGCAGAAGAAGAACCGTGTAATCGAGACGAAAAATATATTACAAAAAAAAATAAAAAAGTATATTACAACCCTATCTCAGGAATCAGATATCTATTATACATGTGTATCGAGTGTACCTGCAACAAGAAGGAATATATATTTATGATATTTAGAACGAAGCGAGAGGAAGCTTAGTGTATATACATAGTTATATATACATGTGTGTTGTATTGTGCGCAAGAGTGAAAGCTGCTATCGTCGCTACTGCCGTTCGAGAAGCTGCAAGGTGAGATTGTTTTTTTTTTCTTCCTTTTTTTTTTCTTTTGCCAATTCAACTTAACCGAAAGCTCCACTGTATTCGATCGACTGACTGCGCGCGCGTCTGGACTACAGTCTAGTTCGTATCCGGCGTGATACTCATCGCATTCACTCAATTTTCCGCGCCGCGCCGATATCTATTCAAAAACGTTCTCGCGCGCGCGAGCAAGCGAGCGTACTCTGCATGCATCGTGAATTGCAAATGTCTATCTCTGACGTTGCTACTATACTGCCGCTGCCGGCGAGACAATTTTCTCGATATTCTTCGTGGGCTATTTTTTTTAGAGGGGGAATGTTGATCCACGATAATTGACAGATTTGTTATACATTCATGATGGATTTTTTTGCGAAGCCGTGGGAATAAGCGTGCTTACGTTGGATTTTGTTGAATAAAGAATGTAATTTTGCTCGAACAGCAGATTTTTTTTTTCATTCTCGTTCGTGTTTACAGCAAGTTTTATAGATAATAATTCTTGTTTAAAAATTTTCCACGTTACCGTGATATAACGCCAAGACAATTCACGAGAGAGGAAAGTAAGGGTTCATCGGTCAGTTTTACAACCAAATAAGTGCACAATGAATCAACCACGAATCGCATTCTTCGACGACTTTGCTGAAATTTTTTTCTCGCTGAGTTTGTCGTTTCCGAATAAACTTTCTTCCTTTTCTTTGCGCCCGCAGAGCGACTTTTTATGTAAATCGAGTTACACAAGATGAAAAAATATAAAGTTTCCCGTTGCACGCGGATAAAAAAAAAGCTCTTTCCCTGTCCAGACTAATGTATCCAAGGCAGATCGAATCGCCCTAATCCGACGTATAAACAAGAAAGAGAGAAAAAAAAACGAAGTTTCATCGTGTAGCCCACCAAAGTCGAGAAAGATATCAAAGAAAAAGGAAGATTCTCTTTTAGGTGTAAGATTTTGAAACGCGAGGCTTTCCTGTCGTTCGATAACTTTTGACGAAAATTTGCTACAAGGCAGAGAGAGAGAGAGAGCAGAGAGCGATTTACGAGGCATTTTCTTCTTCTTTTTTTTTCGCCAGAAGTCTATTTCCGCTGGCACGTAATTACGCTCGGAGCACACAGACACGGAGGAGCTGATTTATATCGACGACGACCTGCCCCACACACTCACACATACACTTACTATATGTGCATTCTTTCTCCCTTTGGCTTTTTCTTGACTTTCGCCTCGTATCTATACTCTCTGCTCTCCGCGTGTCTACTGCTTTAATAAAGTACTTTGCCGCTCCACGCGAGTGAGAGAGAGAAAGACAAGTCGCGGGGTTGTGTTTTTGCGCTCGACGTTCCGCACAGAGACAGTGTAAACAAAGTTGTAAAGACGCTTTTTTTCATCTTGCACGTTCCTCTCTTTCTTTCTCATTAGCTGGAATTTGTTCAATCGTCGCCTTTTTTTTCCCATTTCCACGCGCTTCCATCAATCATCTCGACGATTAAATTCGCTTTTTTTTTTCGAAGGGGAGAATGATTTGTCGTTTGCTTACGATGTGATTGAATAATCGAAGGATCGATTTTATAATTCAATAAGACGGAATATGTAACGTCTAATAATTATTGCACGAGAATTCTCAGAGACTCGTTTTTATTGAAAAAAAGAAGATGAAGAAGAAGATGTCAGAATCAAAGAGACATCGATATCCTCGCTCTTCTCGGCAATTTTTCCTTTTACCTCTCAAAGTGACTCTAATGAAATTCAAAGTAGTATTCCACGAACCCGCGCGTTTCTTCTCGTCCAAATAGCTTTTTTTTTATCGATAACCCGTGTCGGATCTGCTGTCGAACATGACGACTTGAAATTTCTTGAAAAATAGTCGCGACGAAAAAAAAATACAAGTTTGATCCGCGGCCATTAATCAAAAAATAAATATAATGTTATACGCCGAGGGAGAGAGAGAAACTTTGTATATATACGTATACGAGATAAATGTTCATTTTATTTTTCTCGCATGAAACCTCGCGGAGCAGCAGCAGCGTGTATTAGCTACTGCTAGTGCCATATACGTGACAGCTACTAACCCTTGAAGAGAAGGAGGAGGAGGAGGAGGTTGGTGTATTGATTTCGCGGCATAAATAGACCGCAGTCTCTATTATTCAAGCCAGTCTATATTTCCAGCTCACTTTTATTCTTTTTTTTGCTTTCTCGTAACGAAGCTGCTACTGCTGCTACTACCGAATCATCTCCCATGCATGTATACTTTTAGGCCACGCTGAATTAAAAAAAAAGTGGCCGCACGTTTTATGAATAACGTCGAGGTTTCTACGG
Source organism: Galeopsomyia nigrocyanea (assembly GCA_035047105.1). NCBI lineage: Eukaryota > Metazoa > Arthropoda > Insecta > Hymenoptera > Eulophidae > Galeopsomyia > Galeopsomyia nigrocyanea. Next base: position 13,896 of record JAWWMK010006844.1, read on the forward strand.
CTTTATCCTCGGCTTTATCAATGAATATACACGGTGCCGTCGACCTGTGTATGCATGCATAAAGTGATAAGTTTTGCGTGGTTTCATTGATGACGTTTCGATTTTCTGTCATGAAATATCAACATCGTGTCGCACTGTTGCATTTATTGCTATCTATACAATTGTTTAACATAGCATTTTTTTAAAACATTTTCAAAAAAAAAAAACAAGTAGTGCATTAAACATAGTATTCGTAAATAGACGTTCCACAACAAGATTAGCGTGCACACACACACACACACACATATGCATAATTATATATAGGTTCTCCGTTTGATAAGCGAAGTCATCGCATAGATATATCGTGTGCCCCGCAATAACATCAGTCAATCTATTAATGAACTCTCAATTGCCATAAAGCCCCTGCAGCTATATGTGCAGTATATGTATACGCAAAGTCGCGTGCGCCCGAGTTATTTACCCACGCGATCTCCAATCGATATATATGTATAGTTATGGCAAAATATATACCTAATGAAACTTGTGTACGCCTATGTACAGCGCGGGAAAAAAAAGTTTCTTTGACTTATTATCGAACCAAGTGTAATTGCAGCAACTCGATTTGAAATCAATTACTCGGTTAAAGCATCAATTCGAGTAAAAGTCACCGTACACGATCGACAAGCGTGTTTCGATACATATCAATCGATCGCTACCAATGAATATTCAATCGATCAAAGCTTCTCATTCGCCATGAAAAAAAAAAGTGTAACACGACGAAGGCACAAGAAAACTTTCACGGTTGAAAGTCATAAAAATTCCACGTTGTACGAGTCTATTTGTTGTAAACGAAATAGGAAAAATAAAAGAAAGAACGAACACGAAGCAGCTCTCGACGAGCAGCTCTATACTATATAGTTCCAAGTCGCGTGTACATAACTCTAAAGGCCACGAATGAAAAAGCATGAAACTGCATTCTATACGTAAGTTTCCACGCGAGAATAAAAAAGTAGGTGTTTCGTCAGCAACGCAAGAAGGGTTTGTATATATACGCGAAGAAAGAGAATTAGTTAGCACGACGACGAGCGACGACGTACATCCATTCATGAGGCATGTTATACTTCAGACGTATAACAATGTTTCTGTGGAGTTTTTCTTTTTTCGTTTACGTTTGAGATAATTAATTATCTTTGATTCTTAAAACAGTTCACTAAAAAAATGAGTTTCTCGAAGATTGTACTCGTGTAAAAATAACAAACATTTACGATATAGTGCGATCGGTGTAACCTTTGTTTTATCTAAGTTATACGAGGATGACTTCAATCCAACTGTTGAAGTATAGATAAACCGACCGAATAAACAATTCAGGATAATGAGAAAAAATTTTCCGTTCCCCGTATCTTCTGAAAAAAAAAAAACAGTCGTGAAAATTATGCCAATGTCAAAAATTCATCGCATCGATATGCAAAATACAATTCATTCTTCTTCTCTCGAATCATAACCGATAACGAAAAACATTTTCAAGTTCGAATACCAAAAAAAAAATGGGATATGATAATCTCAACGCATCATCATCAGCCGTCGAGCACTCCCTCATTAAAGCAATGTAATAAAAGTTTCAACCTCGCTCTTGTCGTCGAGTCCCAAATAAAATCGGCATACACTTGACCTTGCGCCTGTTTTTTTTTTCTTATCACCGCTCAGTAAGTCTGACAATTCGCTTATCGTTTCGTATGAGCGTATAAATTTTTTTCTATTCATTCTTCTCTTCATTTTCGTGGTCGCGCGCGCGAAGCACGTGTGTATATGTATGTATATATACGTATATATATTATGGCTTCTAGACGATAGACAGTGGCAGCAGCAGCAGCAGATACTCATGATAATGTGGTTTTGCTTGCGCTTGCTCAAGCACAAACTTTCTTGCGAGAGAGTCTATATAAGAATGGCGTACACATACAACACACGCGGCCTGCATATCATGCATACTTGATTTTCTCTCTCTATATCCTGATACACCGTTTGGCGAGAGAATAACGAGACTAACACGATGTTTACTGATTTATATACAGCTTATTTCTCTATCGCCATATAAGTTCGCGCTCCTCGTCCGACTGAAAGTTCGAGCTTATTATATAATATGCGGTTTATTCCATTTTCTTCAATATTTTTCTTACTTTGGTTTATTAGGTTCAACATATTAACTTCTTTACTAATCCTATTACAATGTAATATCCGAGCGTTCCCTGACAATTCGATTATGATATATAGATACAACGTTATGTTCTCGGTTATGTTTTCGCAACACGCACTCCCGAACAAATCAAAGTTAACACGAGAGAACTCTCGATATCAATTACTCAACAGCGATTATTTATTTTCGCCGCTCTATCAATCAAAGAGCCCAAAAAGAAAAGAGATAGCCGACAACTTTTATTCGACACGTTATCCCGCGAATCAAAAAAAAAAATGCTTTTTTTTTACTAGACGAAGAGAACTGGGCGCTGACATTTATGGAAAATGCATAAACGCGACATTAATGGAGTGTCATCGCGGGCTCTTTAAATATTGACGCTAAAGTAAAAGCACTCGTAAATTATTCTCGCGATAAAATATTTTTGGACGTATTTCAATTTCCGCTCGTATAATGGTTAGTACAAAATCGTGCATGCGACACACACGCACACACACCGGGGGGCTATAAAAAGTATCAACATACACACACCGAGAGACTGAAGATTCCTCATTCACAAATCATCGTACCAATCGTACCGTTATAATACAATTAGAGGAAAAAAATAGTTTCGTAGAGACAGTCAATTCGAGAGAGCCTGCATAATAATAATACGTTCCATATAAAAATAAAAAAAAAAAGAAGAAGAAGAAGCAAAAGTATAGAAGAGGCTCGGGATGATCGGATTACACTAATTCGCCAAACACTATATAGCTCTGAGCTGAGAGAGAGAGAGAGCTAGCGCGAGCGATGCACCTTTACAGGGGTTCTCGAGTCGTCGCTCTTGAACATCTATAGCTCCTCTGCTCGTCGGCGCAGGCGTCGTTATTTTTAGCCCTGGCTCGAAGCTTGCTTCTATATATGTGTGTGTGTGCGTGTGTTGCTGCTGCAGGGTTGCGACACAAGGGCGGGAGCTCGGCCAACTCTCTCTCTCTTTCTCTCTCACTCTCGTCCGTCCGTTCGTCCGTTCGTTCGGCGATAATCGGCCTTCGTTGCATTTGCACGCTTTCTCGTGCAGCTCAATTCCATGGGAAATCACGATCCCCAATGTAAATTGTTTGCTCGATTATATATAGATTGATCCACGACAATTTCTCTCTTTTTTTTTTGTTTATCAAAAATCTTGTGCATCATCCACGAGTGTGAGAGACAGATTGATAATGTAGTGGTTGGATTGATTAACAGCAACTCGCTCGAGACACAAGAAAATCATAATCGCGCGTATAAATCAGATGTGCGTGTCTGTGTGCGTGTTTGTTTGCCAATTAAACGCGATAAAAGAGCGATAGTGATGATGTTGCAGGCTGTATATACAGCAAATTGCCAATCTGTTTATCTGCGACGCTCATGATAATTCAGTAGCAATTTCATACGCGTCCTTCGTGCAAGGTCGCGAACGATCGACATCACGCTTTAATCATCCTTTATCCAAAGATTTTTAAATATCTACATCGAGCTCCAAAATCCAAATGACATTCCACACGCAAAAAAAAAAACATCCCATTACAAAAACCATAAGGGTAAAGCGTTACGTACATTCCACGTATATCGCAACCCTTTTTTTTTTGCTCTCTGTGTTTTCCCTCCCCTCCACACTACCGCGCGTCGGAATTCCTCGGTCTGCAGCAGCAAGAGCTGCCGCGAGGGATGGTCATTATACACGCGAAGCGAAGAAAATCGATATATATGTAGGCGCCTCTGAAAACGACGAATAATCCTTCCCATATAATTCTCATCTTCACCATTGGCATCAACGACGTTCGAGAAAAGAAAAAAAAAAGTCGTCTAGCCTTGCTCTATGAACTAGGTCGTTCGTTGGTTCGTTGGTTCGTTCGTTCGTTCGCCGTCGTTCGTCGGCTAGAGCTCTGAGCGCGGAGGGTCAATGGATGATGCGCCGCGTCGCGGTGTAGCTAACCTCCCACCCCCTTATACACACACAGAAGTATATGTATGTATGTATATAGTGGCGTTGCGAGTTCGCGTTTCGCTCCACTTTGGTGTATGTATATATATCGTGCGAAGGAGGCGCGCATGTGCGCTGCAGACAAAACTGGCCGAATCGATCGACTCGTAGCAGCAGCAGCAGCAGCAGTAGCAAGCAAGCAAGCAGCCAACCACCCCCACTATGCAGCGCGCGCCGCCAGCCAGACGCGTAAACACGGGCGCGTCTAGCAAACTCTCGCTCTGCCTGGCTGCTGCTGCTGCTGCTGCTGCTGCTACTTCTCTGGGGGTTTTTAACTCTCTCACCCGCGCGCGCGTTATCGATTTTTACACACAGGCAAGGTCGACGCCGCCACCGCCGACGCGCAGTTCGTCGTCTTTGAAACTATTTTTTATTTTTATTTTTAAGAACTCTCTTGTGATGCGCACGTAGTTTCGATGTTGTAAGATTTTTTAAAAGAGCATGCGATTTACGAAGATTTAGAAGCCTAGCGACTGTCGTAATCTTTAAAAATCGAAAATGAAAAGAAAGCCATACAAAATATATAAGAGTGCGCGCGAGATAAAGGGTTGAGGGAACTTAAACGAAATTATCAGTCGGTCAGTCGCCAGCAGCAGCCGTCGCGAAAATAACATGTTATAATCCCGCAGCAGCAGCAGCGGCGGCAAAGTCTCGGCCACGAGAGCGCCGCGAAACTGGATCCAGGGTCGATCAATACAGCGCGCGCCAAACGCGAAAGCGAAAATGGGCGGGACGCAGAAAGAGAGAGAGAGCTTTTTTTTTCTTTTTCATCCCGCGGGATGATGAGAGAGTATACAGTCGCGGGAGGTATATACGAAGAGAAGAAGAAGAAAAAAAAAACTGGTTTTTGTTAACCAGTCCGAGTGAGTGAAGAATAAGCCTGTTCGCGAATTATTACGATGGGAACGTATGTAGGCAAAAGAGAGTGGACGCGTAACGGAAAGAGTTATAATACACTTCAATTGAAACTTGTATTCTCCTTGTTTCGGTTTGCAAAGAGAGAGAGAGAGAAGCTTGCTTTAGAAATTACGTGAAAAGAAGGGGTCGTCGTTCCTAAATGAAAGTTGTGTTATTTTTTTTTTGTTCTTCTCGCGCAACTTCTATACGAAAATTGAATATTTTACGAATTACCATCGCATCAATTATTTCGATATAATATATCGCGTACACACGACGACTGACATATACGTCGAAGAGCACTCGTTGGAGAGGGAAGTTTTTTTTCTCGTGCAGAATAGAGGATCAATAATATAGCGATGCGCAGATACACACACATATATGTCCAATCCCACAAAAAAACGCCCATAAATCGGCACCGGTTCTAAAAAATGTCAAACTCAATCGACGCTCCTAATTCCTTTGGGATATCATTCTCAATTACACAAGGAACCGAAAAAAAATTGGGCCCATCCATAAAAATGGGTGTGACACCATGGAAGTTTAAAAAAATAATAGAAAAAAAGTAGGTAAATTTCCACGTTTTTTTGGAATTTAATGAAAAATGAAAAATGATAGCGTTAATCTGACTTCAGATTCGAATTCTACGTCGAAAACCCTTTATTTGTTTTTTTTTCTACTTCAAATTCCGACCTCTGTAGAGCTTTATAAAGTGTAACAGTTCATAAAACCTAAAAAATCAATGAAATCGAAAATTTGACAGGTATAATGAAATTTGCATGTTTCCATAGCTCAGCATGGTCGGAATTTCTACGAGAAACAAAAAGAAAATATGGTTTTCGACGTGTTTTGAGCCGTAGAATCCGAATCTGAAATCAGATCAACGTTATCTACTCTCATTTTCTATTGAATTCCAAAAAACCATGAAAAACCACAAAGTCAGATTTTTGTTTTTATCAATGTCAGAGTTTTTACGTGATTTTAACTGTCACACTTTATAAAGCTCTACAGAGGCCGGAATTTGAAGTAGAAAAAAAAAAATAATAAAATATGGTTTTCGATATATTTTTTTGACGTAGAATTCATATCTGAAGTCCGATCATTTTTCATTTCTCATTAAATTCCAAAAAACCGTAGAAACTTACCTACTTTTTCGGTTATTTTTTTAACTTCCACGAGCAGAAAAAGGGTGTCACCAGCATTTTTGTGGATGCGCCCAATTTTTTTTCGGTTCCTTGTGTAATTGAGAATGATATCCCGAAGGAATTAGGAGCGTCGATTGAGTTTGACATTTTTTAGAACCTGTGCCGATTTATGGGTGTTTTTTTTTGTGGGATTGGACATATATACACAAAGTATATAAAACGAAATTGATCAAAAGAAAAAAGCACCACCCTCGCACGGAAACAATATAATAATTCGCGTGTGTGTGCGTGAGAGAGAGAGAGAGAAGGTCAGAATCGTACACGTACAGGTCAGACAGAGAGAATGCGTATAGTGCATCTAGGTCAATGCCTGCCCTCGCTCCAGGGTTCGCTTATCCCGGCTGGCGCTGGCTGGCTGGCTGGCTGCTGTATTACCGTCGAATCGTGCAGTAGCAGGACGTTCGAGAGAGAGAGAGAGAGAGAGAGAGACAGCAATGCTGCCAACGTTATACATACACACACATATATATGTACAGTTGAGCTTTCGCCGGCGGCGGCGGCAGTGGTGGCGGTGGGTGCACAGTATATATACGCTTTAACTAGGCCATCAGATCGATTCTCTGGCTCTCCGTCCGTGCACTGAGCGAAGGCGCGCACATTGTTACCAACCTCGTCTCTTCTTTCGTGCAGTCCGCGATGGCATCTCTTAACATCACACGCGATAAGCCTCTGACCGCTCTCGCGTACAATGTACATACATATACCTATTATACGTGATCGATTTTTTTTTCTATATCAGATTTCGTAGTTATTTTTCTTTCCAGAGCTTGCAAAGAGCTTTTTTTTTCTGCATATACGTGTGGATATTACAGTTTGCAGTTCATTGATAAAGTATCAATAACACGTTGTTGAATATAAAAGGAAAGAGCTTGCGGGTTTATTTTCGGCCCCGCGGTATATACAAGAGAGCGAGAGAGTTGAATATCCGCATCGGCAGATTGATTAGCTCGCTCGACGGAGGCATTATTTATTTACGGCCACGGCGACGGGCGACGCGTACGTATATATACCGATGGCAATATCGACACCTATAGACGTCGTTGCTTCTTCTTTTCCCGTATTGAAGATAAACATGACTAACACTCACTCACTCTCTCTCTTTCTCTCGATCAGTGATTTAATTTATTGTAGATCCGCGCAAGATGCATTCGAAACGGGCGCTTTTGTTATTATTACATTGAGCTGTCTTTTGGTATTTATTGGAGCGTGAAGATTTGAGAAAACAATTTGATTCTAGAATAAGTTGCTGTTGACAGGATAATTTCGTTTTGATATGAAAATAGCGAACGAGTTATTAATTGTCATTTATGTGTATATATATCGTGTACTTGTTACCTTGCACTTTTATCTCTTTTGCAAGTGAAATTATAACTGCGACTCAATTAAAAATGACAATTAGAAAACAAACGCTAATTGGACTTTCGCGCGAATATACCGAAGAAAGTTCATTTTTATGATCATATTCTCGTGATACAGATGAATCGCGAGCAAAAAAAAAAATTGTATCAGCGATTAATTGAAAAATAAAACTCTCTAACAATAGAAGTCTATAAAAAGCTTAGCCAACCGCAAAACTCTCCTAACATACACATGCGACAAACAAGCAAAAAAAAAAAAAGAAGTAGTAGTAGTAGAAGAAGAAGCTACTCGTAAGTCCCTCGTCGAACGAACGAAAGAAAGAAAAAAAAAAGCAAGTCAAGCAAGGCTGCTCGCATAATTAACGCACTGAAAGACTTGTGCGCGAACGCAACAAGAAGACGATGCGCGCAAAGAGAGTTTGAAATTGCATGTGTGTGCGTGTGCGTTGTGGGGTGGGTCAGGGTTACGTTGCCGTTGCTCTTTCTTCGCTGCTGCTGCAGTTCTTTTTTTTTCCTTCTCTCTCTCTCTCTTTCTATCTTGTACATCTGTGTGCACACGCGCAAATACAACTGCACGGTATATACCCCGTCGTTTTTCTCTCTCTCTATGTCGGAGAAACACTGCTGCACAAAGAAAACGGGCAAGGGAACTTTATTGCAAGTCGTAAGAACGAGACGTTTTAACTTGGGGGTCTCTCGTGATTAATATCGTTGTTGCTGTTGCGGTACGCGCATGTGTGTGTGTGTGTGTGTGTGTGTGTGCAAGTCCTCTTTTAATTAGACATTACCTTGCTCTTTTATTTCTCGTTGACGCGCGAAAACTTAGAAAGTTAATAAGGAAAAAAAGCAATTAGATTAAATGAAAGACCTTGGTTATATCGGAAACGTCAGCGGAGAATTCTCGACATAATTATTAGCGACGTTGAATCTCTCAATCAACGCTCGATGTGTGTGACAAGTGTCACACACGCCGATGATCAATATATCAGCGCAGAGTCTCAATGAAAACGAAAACTAATCAACATCCAAACGTGACGCCAGAGCAACGCTCGCCGCGCGACGTATCTATTTAAGTCACACATATACACATTATAGCCACACAGAGAAAAGTCCTCAGCAAGGCAGCGTGACAATGACCGATAAACGCAAACATATACCGGCATCGCCGTCGTCGTCGTCGTCGTCAGCGCAACGACTTCACGGCGTTGAAAGTTTAGGTATATACACACATACGTTATAACACACACATACAGTGTGTGAATCATCGATCCGCGAGCACCGACACTCACACATACACCTGTCGCGCGCGCGCGCGCGCCTCGCTCGTTTATTTCGTCAGCTAGGCAGCGGCAGCGGCGGCGGTGGCGCTATACTACTTTAGCGCGCGGGTGAAATCGATTGTCGCAACTATACAACGCTGCTGGCTGCCTGGCTGCTGCTGCCGCAATTGAGCCACGCAGAGTTTGTTGCGGAGTCACGAACTTACCTTCCCTACTTCTTTTTTTTTTCGTGCACGACAAAGAGAATTATGGCTTGTTGCTTTTTTTTTAGCTTTTCGTGCAGGTGGAGGATTAGATTTTTTTGATAGAGAATGGATTGTTTTTTTGAAGAATAAAAAAGAAACAGGAAGTGTATATGCGTGAAAAGTGGATGGATAATAATTATATTGATTGAATCGAGTTAGTCATCGAAACTAATACCCATTAATAGAACACCTGCCGCTCGGTACACGAAATAAAAATGGGATTGTCATGTCGTTTCTAAATTTGAATTGTTCCTATCGCGATTGCATAACATCGCTTTTTTTTTCTTTTCACCAAACGGAAATGGTTACGAACTTTTTTTTTCTTCGAATCGTTAAAAAAAACCATCAAGAAATACTACTTACAAAAAAAAATACCAGTATGTAGGTTTAATAATTCCTCGCAGATAGCATACCTCTTTCGCGAAAAAAAAAAAAGAAACTATTACTCGTTTCCACACACAGAAAAACATACAGCTCTATATCATCATAGTCGAAGCGAATGAATCACGAAACCCACATACAGACACACACACACACACAAACACGCGAATAAGTAGTCGGTCGCCCAAAACAATAACACACCACAGTATTTGCATGCCACCGTAAGGTACTCTCGAAATTGCGAAACGTTCGAGCACGAAAAAAGCCAACAATTATCGTTTGTATATACGCAATTAGCGACTATATGGTTCGTTCGCTTAGAAATTCTCACGTGATTTTTTGGCTAGTAGACGAAGAAAAAAAAATTTTTAAATTACGTATATCGACGGGAGAAAAACTAGTTTATCTCTCGCGCTTAGAGTTGTTTTTCTTTCTTGCGCGAGTGTAATTCTAAATTCTAACTCTATACTTGGAATTGTTTTTATTTGCATAGCCAGCTTTTTAGAGAGCGATTTATAATTGTCAAAACTGCCGACGATATATGTAGATATAACTTCCAAGTAATACTCATAACGAAACTATAGTATAACCCTCTTTTTTTTCTTCATCTTCTGTCTCTCTCGCTCACTCTAAAAAAAACACAATGCCAAAAGGTATATTACCCGTCTAATCTCCAAAACAATGTGACTCAATTCACACACACTTACACGGCACGTTCGATCATAAAAATTGACGTAACATAAGATTCTAATCGAGTCACCATGGCCTCGACTCGATATATATACGTGTTTTAGCCACGTGGAGTTTGGCCCGTATGTATGTATAGTAAGAATTCGGCAGGCAGCGTGAAAGGAGAACGGCGCGTGTTACTATACATACAAGTTCCAAAGAGAAACCGAGTAAACAACGACTCTCGATTTTACATTCGGTAGGCCCCACATTAAAAAGAAAAGAAAGAAGTGGGGCTCTCTCTCTCTCTCTCTCTTTTTCGGCTGCTGTACCGTTAGCCACGCAGGTATAGTTCACCGAGTAGTAGTGTCTCGACGACTCCGCTCGAGTAAAGAGATATCGGCATCAACACACACCGTCGTCCCGTCGTTTTGTGTTTTCTTGTGTGGGAGTGTCGAAGTCGTCGTCGCATATCGTCGTTAATTGCCAATCAGTCTTTTTGCCTTTTTTGTGTCACAATTTAACTCCGTTGGTTGCCGAGCCATGTAAAAAAAAAGCCACGTTATGGTTACTTGAGCAACCTTTCCTTTTCGCGGAATGAAACTTTTCAAGGGAAAACTTCTTCGTCGTCGTCGTCGTATACGCGGCCTCGGTATATATACAAATGCCTTTACTCCGTTAATTCGATCATTGTTGCCAAATGTATATCTTTAAAAATCTGTATAATATACTCTTCCTATATGTGTAACTAACGAACCGTTCTGCTTGGCTTGTTTCAGATTGTGCTAGTCAACTCTGCAGTCAGCAGCACTGGACGCAACGTTATTGAGCATCAGTGACAGTGTGCGCGAGTGCAAACGAGAGAGAGAGAGAGAGAGAGAGAGAGAGAGAGAAAAAAAAGAAAATCAGCTAAAATAATTAGAACGCAAAGCAAGTGATATTGAAAAAAAAAAGATCAGTTGGTCGAAGGTTGGTCCGGGTGATCGTTAGATCTGCAAAGGTGGTGGTTGTGGTGCGTCGTCGCGAGTGAGCCGAGATAGTGTTGGGGGTGTCGGGAGTAGTCGGTAAATCGGGCGGCACGGTGGCCAGCCTAGTGAGCGGCAGCGTCGCGGTGCGCTACGATGAGGCGTCGGGCGTCGTGGGGGCGGGAGCTCTCGTGCTGGCCCCCGCGACCGCGTCCCGGCTAATCAGCACCAATTCCAACAGCGGCGCCACGGCCAACGACTTGCATCAGGCCACCAGCCATCATCATCATCACAACAGTCATCACGCCACGATCTATCAGCAGCAGCAGCAGCAGATCATGGATCAACAGCAGAGTTCACAAGGGAAATCGGAGCTCAGCGGCGGCGGCGGCAACAACGAGCAAACCTCGCCGGCGGGCTCGTCGTCGTCGTCGAGTAACTCGTCGTCGACTGCTGCAGCGGCAGGAACGACGAGGCCACCCGGCAACGGTAGCGGGCTGTTCGCCGGTATTGCACCGAGCAATCAAGCCAAACGGCCGAGGACCGAGGATTGGCTTGCGCCCGAATCGCCGCAAGGTCCTCTGCCGCAGCAGCATCTTTATCTACCATCGCAACAGCAGCAGCAACAACCTCAACAGCAGCAGCAACAACAACAGCAACAACAGCAGCAACAGCAACCACCGATGGCGCATTCGACGCCCATTGGACAGCCCCAACAACAGAATCAGCAGCAGCAGCAGCAACAGAGCGTCATTGGCGGCACACAGCAGCAGCCACCCAGTAATAATGGCTACGCGAGCCCCATGAGCTCCGGCAGCTACGATCCTTACAGTCCCAACGGCAAACTTGGTGAGTTTCTTCTTCTTCTTCTTTTTATCTTTACTATATATCTGTGGCTACACGGCATAACCGCTTAAGCGAGCGCTTAAGTCAATTTTTGAGAAAATTGAGTTAACATCGTATTCTTAATGTTTGAGTACCCCTTTTTACAGATATCATATCCAGAAAATTCCAAATTTAGTCTAAGTCCTCCAAAAGTCACGATGAATAATGACATAAGTCGTTTTCGCATAAATCGTACACGGCATAGCAACTTAAGTCGACAAAAGTTCTCATTAAACTCAGTCTATTCATTAAATTCAAGTTCCTTATATCAGAATAAATCGAATAATGATAATATTATACGGTAGTCAATTTTATATCAATCCATTTGGACTTTTGCCGACTTAAGTCGTTATGCCGTGTAAGATTTTTACGTAATTTAAAAAAAAAAATTTAATCTCATTATTTTAGTACCTGGAGTTTATTTATCTAGTAAATTATACTCAGTATGTACTGCTTACGTTACTCTTACGTATGTTAGTCAAATAGACTGAAAAAATTCGGTCATACGCGTGAAATCGTGAAAAATGCATAACCGCTCAACTCGATTGACAAGGCATAACAACTTAACTCGACTTCAGGGCCCAAAATATCAGCACAGACAATATTTTGGAAATAGTGCGATACACCTTTCGAAAGGGTCCCAACAATAGATCATTTCTACCCAATATCGAATTTCAAAAGTTGTTTGCTGATGATCTTACAGATCTGCTTGAACTTTAAACTCAAATATCTCAAAATCACGAAAAATCGACTTAAGCGATTATGCCGTGCAGCCACAGATATGTATGCCTGCAGCTCATTATCACTTTGATAGATCCAAGTTCATTGGAAAAGTATCTGACTACTCTCGAGTCTTCTCTTGCAACCGAGCTATTGAGAGGCTAATTAATTTCGTTGACTGCACAGAGTCCTTTTACAAAGTTTCTTAATTTTTTTCTCCCTCCAGCGTGTCTTTATAGCCTTGGAAATGACCAGCATCGAGTCGTAGTTTAAATCAACTCGAAGTCTCTCACAGTTTTTTTTGTAAACTTATAGTTGAGACTGATTAGATCTGTAGGGAAAAAAAAAACTTTTTTTTTAATGTCTTATCTGAGTAATCAAATCAACGAACTTTGATATATCAATGGTTCCTTGTATACATTGACGTCGCATAATCAGAAGGTATACAGAGCTTGGGAATTTGAATTGCTATACATTAAGAATCCGAAACGCGCCTGTGGAGATGAATAATTATCGGTGATGCGAAACGCGTTGATTTTCCACCGTCGTTCGGTAAAAACGAATTAGCCTTTTTTAAAAGGGTTTAAGTAGGCACGTATATACACGCGAGTGAAAGCGAAATTGGTTTTCGCGCGCGCTCGCGCACTCGTAAAAATAAAAAAAAAAAAACAGCAGTGCGCTCGCGCGCGGTCGAAAAAGGCCTTTCTCTCGCTACGCGGATGCTACTGTACTACTACTGGGTAATCGTTTTTCGGACAATGCATTAATTTAATTATACACGCGCTTTTCTCGTTCCTAATGGCGCCTGCCTCTCGCGGGAAAACGTTTTAACGTTGCTTTGACTACACCGCGATTGCGCCACTTTACGGGTTGGGCTTTTTTTTTTTGCAGCACTATATATGGAGATTAGATTCGAAGATTTTTTTTTATGTATAGGCATGGTCATTGCATGCTTATTAAGCAGCTTTTTTTTAATGAAATCGGAATTCATTAAGTTTGAGATTCTTCGTCAGATTATTCTGTCCCATGCCGCGTGATTAAAAATTGTCCACGAAAAAGAAGTTACTATTACAAGATTATTTGCGATTGATGAGGATTAAAAATAGCGTATCGTGTCAACGAACGAATCATTCAATAATAAAAACTTTCACTACACATTCGAAAACCCATCATAACTTATAGACAACAGATATTTTCCACGACAACTACGCGTTACATTATTGCCAAGCGAACAAACTGCGCGCGCGCTCGCGCGTCATCTCTTCTCACTTTCATAGCACGAGGACATTATAACGGAGCTCTGTCTCTCTATCTCTCGCTCCGTCGAGTCGTATAACTTGGTCGGCGCGCGATCGCCATGAATTAACCATGAAAAAGCTCAAGCTATAGAAGCAACAAAAAAAAATTAAAGTCTTGACTCGCCCTTGGCTCGGCGCCATCGTCTAATCTCCTTTCCGTGTCTCTCTGCTGGGGGGGGGGGGGGGGGGGGGGGGGGGGGGGGGGGGGGGGGGGGGGGGGGGGGGGGGGGGGGGGGGG